>CAJQUW010008074.1:0-18930 GCA_907163375.1 Prostheceraeus crozeri | reverse complement strand
CCATGTCAGTGACCCGACCGATTCTCTCGCCCCGTGCGCCCCTGCATGATCAAATTTCACTTACGCATACTTTTTGACAATTCAAGTGAGGGGAATGTTTGGTGGAAGCTCAGCAAAACATTCTTTTCCCTGATTGACAGCTTGGCGAATGATTCATTTGGCTGAAGACGAAGAGGAACCGAGCTGATGTGATGTACATTATAATCGTCTGCATAAACTTCAGTAATGTTCCCACTCTGAGGCAGGTGCGTCGCTGCGATGTCCTTGGAACAAGTTCTTCGAAGTAGACAAAAAAAACTCGTGCAGCTAGCACATTTCTGCTGCTCGTGTATCTTTTGTTCGCCACCGAAGTCATTAACCAGTGGGTAGTGCCAATCTTGATTCGAGGATAAAGCGTGCAAGTGGACATTTCCACCGGTTTGCCGAGAGCTCATCAGAGACGACAAAGAAACCATTGTTGGGCCCCATAAGCGTACGGCAAAAAATTTTCTTTGGGGGGCTGCTGAGTCCTTGTGCCCGATAAATTACATAGGTTGACGCCCGAAAAAATTTGGCATAATTCACGAAGATCTAGTTTCAACCACTTATGCCCCAGAACTCCGCGAAAGTAAAAACGCGACAATTTTTACTATCAATGTAATAAAATTATCAAAAAATTAGCACAACGCTGCCTGTCTTTTTTTTTACTTATCCGTAGACGAATTGGAAAATTTCAGAAGTTCGAGTGGTAATGTAGCTAGGTTAAGTTTTAATTTAATTGTTCTCTAATATAATGAAATATCGGGCGATATTATCAAAAGAACTGACATCTCCGATTTTTGCGACTGGCAAATGCATCAATGATTCTGGAAAATGTCGGTTTCAATCTCACTGCGTTTGCATACGATCGCTCAATATTTATGAGTGCCAGGTGACTGAGCCGATCTTCGTCCCATCGTGCCTTCGAAGATAAGTCTTTAGTCTTTCTGAGGGCGCGCTAAACGACACTCAGCGGAACAGGAGGTTGCTGGAATAGCACATTTGTATTTTCACCCACCTGTGCGAATTCCGGTACAAAGTCAGTTAAGTGGTGATCATGTAAATTCGACCAGTACGTCTGTTGGCATTGGAGCACTGTATGTTATTGTCCGATTTGTAATTATTGTATATCTCATTGTTCAGGCAAAGAGTATGTCTTTATCCCAATTCCGTAGTATTTAGCGAACTAGATCAAAGTTATTCAAAACTTGGCGCCGAATTCATAACTAAGTCTACGAGACCACAAAGGGACATTCCTGATTCATTACCGGCAAACCGTGATTCCAAATTCAGCATACTTTATCCACGAGCTAGATAAAATAGGCTGACCCGGTAATGGGACTTTGCGTGTCAGTTGTCAGATGGCACACCCGAATGTTTTCACCTACCAAAGCCTTGTAGACGACGCGTGACGGGCTTTCTTTATCCTGAGTTGCTGCAGGCTTTTCTTGAATGAGAGATATTGTGTTGTTCTGTATCCACTTTCTATTTTGTGCCGACCTTCTCAGTAATCTCCAAAGATTCTCTCAAACGTAACTCTTCACGGCATGTTGTTAATGTAGTGTGTCTTGATTGTTGGTTGAGATTGTTGCATTCGCTGTTCGTTCGAGCGGTTCCCAACATTCACGGTTTTTGCCCTGTATAGGATTATACTCAGACTGCATTGTGTTCGACAATTATCACTTTCAGAATGACTGAGACCATAAAACAAATTCAAACATCGGCAATTGCTGTTAAGAAGCGCACGCGCATCCGAATATGTTTTGGTAGTCCTTTTGTCGTCGGGGAACAACTTGGAGGAGGTTTAGAGTTTTCACAAATTACCTTTCCAGTTGCCTCAGTAACGGCTTTTACGGACTTCATAGCGACATGACCATCTGCGTGAAATTGGCTTTTTTTGGGGGGGGGGACTTCAACGACAGTATCAGATGGTCCGATTTCTACCTCCGTGTCTATGCCAAATATCGCATGCCGTTTCGGGACTGGCTTTCAAGAAAGTTATACATAATTTTGTATTGTGCTAGGGCGTTTTCTCAACGGTTCAATATTCTCCATTGTATCCTGGAGAGCCAGGTTCAAATAGATGACCATAGCAATGGACGTAGAGTGCTCGTGGTGACGTTTTCCTTCATCAAATCGCCAATCCTTTCTTTCACCTTTCATATTAGCGGCCTCCCCGTCTAAACATTCGCCAACTATGTTTGCTAATTGCAAATTCATCTGATTGATGACGCGCTTTTAACAAAGTTCATTAAAGTGTCCTTCCATTCAGTTGTTTTTGTTGCGAAGAAACCAATGAATGCTTCTCTTTGATTCCGTTGACAAGATAACTAGACATAATGCTACCTGTTCCGTACGACTCATATTGAAGGTTTCATCTATGATGATGCCATATACATCCACTGCTTCTTTACGTCGGCGAGTCGTTTTTCCAGAACAATAGATCAGAAACAATCGTCAGCAATTCATTTTGTATATTTGGTGAAGTCCCATGGTCGTGTGAGTTTAAGTCGAAAGTCCAGCATTTGCTCCAACCACGGTAAATCCTTGCAACGTAAGTGCAGTAATTCCAGGGAAGTTGCCCTCGATTCACATCGGAAACCTGTCTATATGCGTAACGAGATTCTTCATGACCTCGTTGAGCTATGTTTTGCTGGGCTGTAACATAAGACATTCAATGATCACTTCGAGATACTTGCGATTTTTCACCACCATACATTTTATGGTTAGAATCAAGAAGACTCATCACTGACGCGTCCTGCTTCTGCTGCGCTCGGAAAGAACTTCCATTATTCATCAGGGCATACTTTTATGGGTTGCCAGAAACCGATAGTGTTTTTTTCAGACGTTCTGATTTTTTTCCAATTAGTGAAGGCAATAACTTATCTATGACCCAAATTTCTCACATGTCATAACAAGAGGCTGATTGCGCTCGAGTACTGTATCCAAGCCATTTGTGTTTGGCAAACCCATTTGACTGAAAGTCCCGTTCGAAATTCTCATTGCAGAATTTTACAAAAACGGGAGCGTATTATGACCATAATAGGTTGACATGGACCGTCCTGCCCTACCCCCATGCGATGTTCATCGTCTTCCCTGTCATTGGCACTCCCGCCTGAGGTTGAAGCATCGGCCGCTGACGGAAGCACAGGAACGTCGGCTAGTGACGAAGGCACAAGAACATCGGTTGGTGACGGAAGCACAGGAGCATCGGCTGGTGACAGAAGCACAGGAGCATCGGCTGGTGACGGAAGCACAGGAGCATCGGCCGCTGACGGAAGCACAGGAGCATCGGCTGGTGACAGAAGCACAGGAGCATCGGCTGGTGACGGAAGCACAGGAGCATCGGCCGCTGACGGAAGCACAGGAGCATCGGCTGGTGACGGAAGCACAGGAGCATCGGCTGGTGACCGAGGAAAGCACAGTAACGTCAAGCCTAGGCAACTTTGAAGCAACGAAAAATCGAATCCGATTTGAGTTGGCTCTCTACAGAGGCACTGCCGAGAATTTTCACTCTAGTGCCGTAATGTTTTGTCTTTGGTTCTGTGAGTGTCTTTATAATCAGAATCTACCTCCTTTTTACATACACTACATATCACCCTATGTCGATACGGACGCTTTCGTGACGCACAGGGTTTCTGTTTCGAGGACATCTCTTCTGGTCAGGTTAGTGTTGAAATAGTCTGAAATGAAAATGATTTGATGACAGCTATAATTTCGATAAACTATTGTGAAGTTTAGGTTGATTATAAATTAGAACTCTTATTTTCCACGACATTTTTGAAATTTGAGCAAAGATTTGGGGCTCCCGTCAGGGAGGCCATTCCCTGGAATTCACCTCAATCTAGAGGATCGCCTATAAATCAAAGCTGAAATAAAAATCATCCACATTTTAGAAATTTGACATAGGTTTGGAGCTCCCTCAGGGGGGCCATTCCCTGGAATTCACCTAAATCTAGAGGTTGGCCTTTAGAATCAAAGCTGAAATAAAAATCATCCACATTTTAGAAATTTGAGCATAGGTTTGGAGCTCCCGTCAGGGGGGCCATTCCCTGGAATTCACCTCAATCTAGAGGTTGGCCTGTAGAATCAAAGCTGAAATAAAAATCATCCACATTTTAGAAATTTGAGCATAGGTTTGGAGCCTTTCCTTTGGCCCCTTTCCTTTATTGTGATGCCTGTAAGAAATTGTTTCTTTGGTTTAAGAAGACAAGAGGACAGTGGGTCAACCAGAGTGGGGTCAGTGCAATAAAGCGCTATCTCGAGAAAAACTGCGCACCGGCGACGTCGACGTCCAATCAACTCACCATTCACCAAAGTTTTCAGTGAGCTCCATCAACAACCAAGCCTCCTCTTCCGAAAGAAGCAAAAGAACACTGGCAGCAGCATGTAGTGAAGCTTGTTTGTGCCCATCCGACTGTGTCCATCAACAACGCCATGGCTCAAATTGCATCTTCTTGCGCAAACTTCGCTTCTTCGGTAAAGCACAGAAACAACAAGATCAATGACTATTCCATCGGACGAACTTACATTTCATTGCTGATCAATGACTGAGGGAGAGCAATCCCATGCGAAGTTGCAACATCATTTTAGAAACAGTCTCAACGATCCGGATGCTGGTGTATCATGCATGATTGATTTTTGGTCTGGAAGACATGAACATCGACTTTCTTATTTTGCTATTGTTGATTGTGGACTCGATAAAGATTGGCGTTGGTTCAGTTATCCACTTAAGATTTGTGATTTGGATGATGTACCACACGACGCTTCGTTAACTTTCAAAATTCTCGAAGAATGCATTAAGTCACCGGATGATGAAAAACAGGGTGAGCTCTCTCAACCCATCTTTATAGTTAGTGACAACGAACCGAAAATGGTCGCAGCGTTCGACGGCCGTTATCCAACGACGCTGAACTTGGTGGTAGAATTGGTTGTACCGAACATGCCTTGTCGACTTGTGTCAAAGACGTTTTCGAGAAGTCTCCACCAGAATTACTAAGTGGCATGCTGTCTAATCTGACTTCTGTGGAATCTTTTCTATAATGTACGCGACCAAAATGCGGAGCGACTGAAGCGTGCTATTCCTGATAAAAGCACGACTCGCCCATGGCGCTTTCAACATTCTCGACTTCGATTTGCGGTGGACAACTACACTGTATTTCTGTTAGAAGAAGACTGTCATGTATCTGACAATTTGCCGCCTTTACCTTCACTGAAATCTCTGTTGGATATTATGGAAGCCGTCAAGTGCTTCTTTGACAGAGTTGAGGTTGATGAGCCAACTTCTCATCTATCTTACCTGAACTATCTTACTTTGGATATTCACTTGTTCCAAATGCAGATTAGTGAAGAAGTGCCTGCCATCGCTCGTGAGAGACTTGCTGCCTTCTACGAAACCAGATGAGAAAGAAGCTGTGGCCATATTGTGATTCATCATTTGCAAAAGCGGCTTGTTATTTGTCAGGCATTGATGTCTGTAACACGGCTTTGGATAAGGTGAAAACTCTTAGATATTCTAGCAAAAAGACCCGAGAATTGCAGGTGTTCATGAATGAATGGGAGCAGGAGATGCAAGGATTCAAATCGAGTGTTGTGAAGTATTTGAATCAGCTGCTTGATTCAATGCATATATCTGATATCCCCACGGACAGAGTCAGTGATAACCAGGAACGTGAGCCCTCGACATCCAGCGATCCGTTTGAGACATTGCTTGCTCCACGCCCAAAGCGCATGAAGACTTCGCTTCATGAACAACTTGAAACAGAAATGTTGCTTTTTGAGACCATTCGTGTGGCCTCCAGACATCCGACCAAGGATTTTTGGAAAGAGAAAGGACCACAAATGAGACTTTTGTCAAAGTGTGCAAAAATTCTTTTTTTCCACCCCAATGTCATCGGCTTCTGTAGAAAGACTATTCAGCGAGGCGGGGATTCTCTTATCAAAGCTTCGAAAAAGGCTCAAGCCTGACAAGCTCAGAGCTATGATTTACACAAAATATGCTTGTAAGTTAGAGACTGTATTATAATTCACTTCCTAGGTTTGCATGAACATTTGTTATTCATTTGATATATTTCATAACAACGTTTGTTAATCCATTGACATTTTTCTAGTGCATCGGCTATTCTCTAGATTTTCATACCCGTAGACACGTTTGTTAATCCATTGATATTTTTCTAGAGCATCAGCTATTCTCTTGATAGCCTTCATTGCCGCATGGTAGCGTTTTGCGTTTGTTAATCCATTGGATATTTTACTTCAGTATCTGCTATTCTCATGATTGTTTTTATACCCGCATTTTGTTTGTTAATCCATTGATATTTTCTTGAGTATTTGCTTTTGCCTTGATGGTTTTTAAAGTGACGCTTGTTAATCCATCGATGGTCTTCATTCGGCATCACGCGGGTCTCAAAGTAACGGTTGTTAGTCCATTGATAATTTATTGAAGATCTGCTACTCTTAGATTGTAGTACTGTCATTCGTAGGCCTTTGTACATAATAGGGCCTACATTGGAGAGTTTTTATAATACGTATGTAGCTTTCATCAATCCATTGATATTTTTTAATGTTTGATGCCTTTTTAGCAGCAACGTTTGTCAATCCTTGGACAAATTTTCAATGAACGTTTGTTTCTCGAATATATATTTGTCTTTTTGCATTTGTGGCTTTATCATGAAAGTTAGATAGAATTGGAATTACACCGTACCTAAATACATGGGATGCGAGCGTATTATCACATATTCATAAATCAGTAGTTGTTTTCTGTTGATAAGTCATAGAACTATGCGTAGGCGAAGTACTGATTTCATTGCTTGTATACAGGCACTGTACTTCTATTGTAAACTTTAATATGATATTGCCATGTTCATCACATGTACGGCATCGCATGAAGTGAATCAGAGTGAATAGACATGCGAATATGTGTATGTATAGGCCTATATGTAATCGAAGACTATTTCGATGAAATCGTCTTTATTGATTGACTAATCCCTGAAACAAAATGATAGATATTTTTGATAATAAGTAAAAACTTGCAATTTTTGGAAATTACAAAATAAGATAGATTGATATGCCAATACTTTTTCATCCAAAAGATAGGTCAACTAAAAGCGCTTAATCTCATCAGTTCAATTACGAAAATCCGTTAATCGACTTGGAGTCCGAAAGAAGAGAACCATAAACCGTATATAGGAAGAGTAATGAGCCATGGGAATTCTGATGGGAAATACTGAAAAATCCCGTGGGAATGGGATGGGAATTGGAATTCAAAATCAATTCCCACGGCAAGCCTGATATCTACATGTGTATTCATAGCATTTCTGTCCGGTTTTTCCTACATTGCTGCTCAGTCCATTTAAATTGCACACAATACCATCAGCAGGTATTACTACAGATTTTTTCGGTCAACAATGAATGACTGTTGAAGTCCGATTTAAAGCAGACCACAACGATATTATTGCTGACTTGCCATTGAAATTTTTTCAATTGAATTCTGTAACTAAGAAACGGGCAACAATCATATGTTCGTTGTCCAAATTTTTTTCAATTGAATGCAATGTCTAAGGAATCGGACCGCAATAATACTACACAGTAACAATGCATAACTGCGAGTATGTTTGAGAGGACACCAATGACTATGTAAAGAGGAGGCTGCGTTAGCAGCCGAGGCTGATGGTCAATGTTGTAGACTATAGCGTCCAGCAATGAGATTTTATCTAACCTAGAAATTTTTTCCCATTACTTTTAGCATTGCTCACAGAGGCATTGTAATATGATTCTATGGCAAAATCATTGCGGTCAGGATTGCATGACACTCGCACATACAGAGTATACAAAACACAGTTAAGCACTAGGTGACAGTGCCACGCGTAAGTACGGAGCCCCCCAAGCATCCGTGGTTAAGGGCAGTTTTACTTCTACGCGCGTAAATACGCGCTGCACTAAGAGTCAGCAATCATGTGATCTGATGCTGTCAAAACATGGGGAATGCTCAATATGAATACGCGCGGGCGAACATTTATAGTTTACGCGTCGGCCATGGTTGTCTGCGTTGCCGCTTGAAGGATGAACCGCTTAGCATTTTCTGTCTTCCCTGAGCATGAAATTTAGGTGCTATAACATTGTTTAGCCTCTGATACATACAGACACAGGAGACGCAAAGTCTATATAACAGGACGGCCGACATATGTTGCAGTAATGTCATGTGTAATTACGCACAGTTAACGCGTGAATTGCGCGTAATTGAGCGTGGCATGTCGTCAGGTGTCATATTACAAATGTTGCCCTCAAAAATTCATGCTAATGCTATATTTCCCAGTGACATTTTTCGCATCATGGCAGTTTACGCATATATTATATCACTGGTATCAGACTTTACACGATGAGAAAGTCCGAGTCAAGAGATTTAATGTAGAATTGGAATTGTAATTTCTCTTCGAGTTGCAACTAAAGTTTGCCATGAGCGGCAGTGGATGAACGTGGATACCATCCTCTCTCTTGCCGCTTCAGCAAAGGCAGATTTCCTCGGCATTCAGCTTTGAACGACTGGATCAAGAGATCTCCACAATCGGTCGGGTTAGCTTCTGTTCTGGAACCGAAAGGTGTTAGTAATACTAATAATAATGGTGTTTATTTCTCGTCGAATGAAAATCATAATTGCAAAGAATGAGACACAGTACAACTTAAAAAAATCAAATATCGATGTTAAAAGCCCTGACATGAATAGATACAAGTACATTCTAAAAGTTAGTGATAATATACAGTAGATGAATAAAAAGACTCTCGTGTACATCTGCTGTGGTGTACTACAGTCCTCGTTGCGATTGGCACATACTTTCGTTGAATAGCTTTGCGGTGTAAGGGAAGAAAGTTCGTTTTCTCTTTTTGAGGCGACAGAATACAATTTCATAATGTCTTGAATTGTGAAGGCGCTTTGGTAGATACTGGTGCAGTCGATGGTGTGGGTGTGACTCGACTTTCTTGAAAAGCTTTTTGCTTACCATTTCTCTTCTTTGAGTTAGGGAGACGGGGGTTTGAATGTCCATCAGCTTGAATGCACCTCGTTGAATCCTTTCCAGTTTCTTTTCTAAAGTCTTAGGCAGAGAGACGAAAACTGGGCAAGCATATTCGACAACCGATTGAACTATACCATTGTATACGTGTTGGTGAAGCCTTTAACTTGCCTGAGAATATAAAGTCGGCGATTGCACTTCGATGTAATATCTCGTATGTGATCGTGCCATGTTGGATTATTGTTGATAGTGACACCCAGCACTTTGGATTTGGTCACCAGCTTAATCGGAAGTTTGATTTCGGGCTTCTTCACATTCTTCAAACACAATAACACGCTCGATTTTTCAGCATTGAGTTTCAAGTTATTCGAGGAGCACCAGTCTTGAACAGCAGATATTTCGACATTCAAAGTCTGCTTGAGCACTTCATCATCCAACGAATCTGCACCAAGTGGCACCACGAGTGTGATATCATCGGCATACATTACACTAGCGCTGTTGGGATTCTTGCACATGAGGTCAGATGTAAAGGTGGCAAAGATTGCTGGCCCAAGGAATGAGGCTTGCGGAACTCCTTTCAAAACTTTTATTTCTCTGAAAAGGGATCCATTAACTTTCACTAGGCACTTTCGGTCTTTCAAATAACTTTGCAACCAGAGGAGAAATCCTTTAGAATAGGAGAGACTGTTGAGCTTCTCCAGGATGAGTGCATGTTGAATTGTGTCAAAGGCAGACGACATGTCAAAAGAAATGATGGATGTACCAATATTACAGGGGTCGTCATAACAACGGTAGGCGCTATCTACTACAGTCCGTTTCATAAAAAGTAGATCATCCTAAAATTTGACTAAATATAAGTATATATTATAAGTATGATACAAAAAACTTTTTTCATGTTATTTCATGTCCCTAATATATTTAAATGTCCTTATATAATCTGATAAGCTATGATACAGCAATATTTTGTGGCCCTACCCTTATTGTCAATGACATTACCAATTCGTCTAGGCATTGATTCGATGATATCGTTGATTTTTGACTGATCTAACTTTCTCCACTCTCTTTTTAACAGTGACGTAAGTTGTGATACGCCATCTGTAGGTAGCAGTGAACGACGAACGTTTACGTTTTAGAATACTCCATACATTTTCTATGGGATTCAGATCAGGAGAACGAGCTGGCCAAGATAATGTCCTAAGCCCTAATTGAGACTTGCATAAGTTGACTCTACTACTCCTGTGACACGTAGCATTATCATCCATAAATAACCAAGTGGATGAATCACCAAGTTGATCTGTCATTTGGCCAATGTTCATTCGTAAAGCATTCACATAGCGTTCAGAATTCATCGTTCCTTGCTGTATGTGAAGTAGTTCTAGCAAGGCTGACACTTTGCCTTTTGTGAATGCGATCTCGTTCTTGTTCATTTGTGATTTGTATTGTTTTCACCGGTAAGAGATAGATTTCTAGCTGAAAGCAATCAGGAGTGCTGCCAACACCACCGCAACGAAGTCAGGAAGCTATGGAACATGAAGTCCAGTTAATCACATGTAGCAGTTACATTATTGTTGATGAATAATGGTGCTATACTGGCTCTGATTGACCGATTTTCTTTATTTTTGTTTTGCTTGATAGCTTTTGGCTTGTATAACAACATATTACATAACAAAGGAAACAAATGTAATTTTATAAGAGTGAGGTATGATTTTGTGTAACATTGCTAAATGAAAATCAAATTATCTACTACTTTTTTATCTGTAACAGGAAAACAACTCAATATTCATGCTTGAAATTTCCAACAATGATATTAGTAAGCACAACTGACATATCTCCCAAATTTCAGAGAAATTCGTTCAAGTTTGGCGGAGTTAGACAAAGTTGAAGTTAAGGCAATGTTTAAGGGTGATCCATTTTTTATGAAACAATCTGTATGTCTATCAATGCCGTTGCAGACGAATGAGCTTTTCGAAAACCATGCTGAGGTCCATATAGTCCGGGAGCCAGCGCAAAGATGTGCAGGGAACGAGGTAGTAAATTTTTCATGCTCAGACGAGTTTGCTATACAGAGAGGAGTTCAGATCACAACGTCTGCCGATGTCAGTCATTTGCACCTGTCTAGTACAGGCCCATGTTAACTCCCGAAAACTACCTCAAAATACATGAGAAGAGGTAGCATAAGTACTCTATTCATGTACAAGCCAAAAGCTCAGCTGATTTATGAACAGAAAATACAGACACGTAGGAATTTGTTAAAATCCTTAACAGACACCTCGAAGAACCGTCGAAATATACCGGTTTTGCAGGATCGGATGTAGAATACAAGATTACAAAAGATACAAAGCGCAGTGCTAGTATTTTTCATGAAGACCCTAACAACATCTAGCTATTTCATAATTGCAAACAGACACTTAAAACATGCGAAAATGCCCATTTTTCGATGAAACAATCAATTTGTGATGAAAAATATTCCACGCTTCACATACATCATCAAAATGAAAGAACTGATCTTAACCCTTACATGATATACGCCTTTGGAATGGGTGTGACGAGCACACTTAAGAGCTTTTTATCGCTGTAAAACTAAATTTTGTATGTTAGTTTACAACATATATCAAGAACATATGATAAAAATTAAAAATATCATCTCCAAGAAAATATTGCTTCTATAAATACAAACAAACGGCATCTCCTGTTCACAAATACACGTTACCGGCAAATTGTTGTTTTTCACGACCTATCATAAACATTTGCTACAATTTCTCGCCCATCCCATGACTGCGTGCCTAGGTACGTAATTTGATCTTTGAATTATAATAGAGCACTTGCATGACGCTGCATCAGTGGAGTACACTACAGACTGTCTGTGTTTCCGTGATGCTATACAGCCTGCTGCCGGTCGGACAGGTACGAAGATGGATGAGTTTTCACGTCACAGTAACTTCACTTTCATCGTTGATTTACGCAAACAAAGTTATGATTCTGTATCCTATTGGCGACAAGCTCCAGCCACAGCCTTAATATAATTCGGTGTAATCACATATCTCATACAGAAAAAAGACACTGCATGCTCATAATAATTGTGATTGAGTGTGATGAATATTTCAGTGTTCAGAACAACCTTGGGTCAAGAGAACCTAAAATTATTGGTGAACTGAGAAAAGCTTTCAATTTTTGAGCGATTTATTTCATGGATTTTGTTTTTCTCCGTAGAGGTGTCGTTGCTATGTACATCGAAAATCATCAACAAAATGTTAAAATGTTTTGGAAGTGTAGAAGACAACTAATTTTTGCGGATGAAATCTTCTTCATTCATCGTCTGAATCACTCAGTAGGTGGGAGTGAGTGTTGTTACTATCACTGTCTCCGACATCTTCATCGACATCCATGTCGCTTTCACTGTCATCGTTATCATCATCGAAAGACTGAAATCACAAGTAATGTTGGAATAATGAAATACTGGTAGCTGAAACATCTACATTGTTGTACTGATTACCCCCCACGCCAAAATTCGCGTATGTACTATCACTGTGTATGTGCAATAGAGAATCTTTGCATTTAAGAATCTGTTTTCAGCATAATCAATATTGTAACTGAGATCAATATTGTAATTGAGATCAATATTGTAAGTGAGATCAATGTTGTAAGTAATATTGTCGCTATAAATGGATGCTAGTATTTTTACGTGATAGTATTTTTACGTATTAAATAGTGAAATATCAAGAAACATGGCAGCAATGTATTATGTAAAAAATCCCTAGGACTTTTGGATTTATTTGTTGAAGAATTAGATTGATACATGATCCCGTAATACATACCTGTGTGTTGCCGTCAATGTTGTTAGGCACGGGTGGTCCATTGAACCACACAGGCTCATACAACCCGTTAGACCAAGTCCATCCGAAGTTCTCTGGGACGAGTCCAATTGTTGGATTTGGGAGATGAGATCTATTCCACAGGATGATACATATTGAGCTCGAAGGATCTTTTGTCGCAAGGTTCGCCAGCAAGGCGGAAGTAGGGCGGTTTAACCTTTTCACGTTGGAGAGAGGGTTATCATTTAAATTAATACGGATTTTTGTTATTCCAAGAAAGAATTCCTTCTCAAAGTGATTTCATAGTCTATAGCATTTTGTATTTTAATATTCTTGAGAGGATGTACTGTTGTTATGCCAAGGAAGTTAAGACATGTATAATATATAAATATAATATATATATATTATATATATATATATATATATATATACCATTCATATCGGTCTACTTGAAAAAGATTTATAAAATATTCAATTACCTTATGAAATTGTCCAGTCAATCGACGATAAACAGCGTATCGAGCTTCATCTATATCTGCAAATGAGGGATGACCGTATATGGCTCAAATGAAGGAAACTAACCCTTCATAATCCGGCTCTTCTGTTGTTGAAAGCTGAATAAGGGCAGAGGAAATTCTACCTGACTCGTCTTTTTCAACTAAATCTAATGCTTTTCGTTTTCCCTTGTTAAAAAAGGAAGAAGTCACGTCTGACCCGGTAAGTGCATGAAGAGCTAGGAGTGCGGAAGTGAAACCGTGTCTCCTTCCTTCCAGGGATGCAGCAATACTAGATATGTCAATAAATCTTCTATTGAAGGAAGTTCCAAAATCCATGATCAATTTAGATATGGCATCATTGCTCACTGCCAATTTCAAAAGAAGAATGAAGACATCTGTGTCAGTTGACTTTACCAGCAACTTTCCAGACAAAGTTGAAGCATGGAATATGATGAGTGTGTCTGCCTCCTCATGGTCCCCTTGGAGAGACATTGGTTGATCGTTGGTCAAACTCTCATCTTTGCTGTCAATCTGGTATCTGATACAAACACCACCGTGTGATACAAAAAGGATTTCTTCTCGAAAAAACATCTGTATTTCCTGTTTTTTTAGCCATTCAGACATTAAAAAAATCAACCAAAGAATCTTTGAAGCTGCCCATTCTTTAAAAGATTTGACATCATCTGTAAAGGGACTTTGGTCAGGTCCAAGAATAGAAATGAGGTCGATTAAACTCTCCTCTTCTTCTCCTTTCACTCTCCTTCAAGATGTGTCAAGGTACGGTATCAAAGAGAAGATGAATTTCAGTACCCTGAGATTTCATCACCGTGGATAGCAACTCTTTAGCAATTGCACCGTAAGTGCGGGATCTTCATATTTGGTTAAGTGACTCTCAGCAGTGCCCACCATCGATTAGTGTCACGTCTATATCATGTTTGGCTTCCACAATCAATTGGAATGCCTTTCTCTTCTAATGTTTTTCAGAAGAACTGCTTTAGAAGTTACGTAAAGGAGAGCCATCAGAGTGAGCTAAAGACAGAGGGACATCAGTGAGTGGATACGAAAAGAAGATATTTCATAATCAACAAAAAATTGCTTTGACTTGCAAGTAAACCACTCTCCGAAAACAATCCAACATATCCTCTACATTGTCGAACCGATCCTCGCAATTCTCTGTATTTCACATTCTCTTTGAGAAATTCTGCACCTTCAGTCGCTTCATAGGTTGTAGGAATCTTTTCTGGTCGCGCTCCGCATTCCTGCAGAAAGATTTTTCTCGTTGCTCTTCTCCCGCGATAATGTATCGGTTAGGTACTTTTGCGTTCTGTACATGACGCTGTTTTTCCGGTTACGACGTTCACCAAACTCGACTTTTGGTATTTTCCTCCGAAAATGGTTCAAGTCTGTAATAATTGCATCAATGATGAGTCTCCGACAAATCATCGTTATCGCGATTTTATGCGATGGGGACAGTTTTGCTTAGATGATCTGAGATGAATTCAAACCTAACACCTAAAAATAGCTTCAATTCAGAAACAGCGAAACCACGCTGACAGAAAGTCAAACACCAACGTCTAGACTGCGCATCTTTGGAGTTGGCCACTAAAAAGCAACAATGCCTCGCTTCTGCTTTGGATGACGCATTTTTATTAACAGTTTGCTCCAAACTAAAATCAATGGATGTCCTGGAAAAATGTCTGTTGGGTGTACGCCTTATAGAAAAAGCACCCATTTCTAATAGATTCCTTGCATCGACTAGGCATTGGCACAAGTTTTTGTTGAAATAAGGCGCTCCAACGGCGCATAGTTTGGCCTGTTCAGAGCAAAAAAAATACGTTCATAAGACATTAGGAAGAAAGATAGAAACCATCAACATCATTCATTTTGATGGAATTTCTGAAGCTTGTCTATATAAAACGATTATCAAGTAAATGTAAATGCCCAAAACGCCGGCGTTTGAACCGATTATCTTCTTCAAGGAATCACACAAGAAAAGTTGTCATAGAGGCGCATAATTCGTAAGAAATCATCGTTATCTCTGCGGGATACTCTTCCATAATCGGATTCATAACTGTCGGAAATGTTTATCAAGACTGCAGCTCATCAGGGAAATACAGTTTGTTGGGGAGAACCTCGGACTGGGAAACGTCGGAATAGAAGTGACTTCCATGGCTGTGGCAAGCAGCTTGGTGAAACACGTGTACATGCTGTTATAGAAATTTTCCACGAAAGAAAACCAGGAAGCGATCCCTTCAAGCTAAAATCCAGCCTGATAAGAAGATATTCTACTCCACAATCTCTATGTATGTGTCCTAGTGCTCCAAAGTACGCAAGCTCGAGATGGAAAAACATCCTAGCAAAATGAGAAACTTTGTCAAGATTGTTGTTCCATCGCTTGTATAGGGGTATGCTTCAGGGCAAATGGCCAGGTCATATGTTACAATCGCATATTCTTGATTGGTTTCATTCGCAACTTCTTAGGCTACGCTTTTTAGGTTTCACGAAACAACGTCATTTTGGGTGGGCGACTTCAAAATTGCGTTTCCATGTAATCTTACTTTCTGTTGAGGTAGGAAATCATCTAACATAGGTTGAATTAAAATCCAAAGACACATGGGGGGAAGAAAAAACTGAATGTTGAAAGGAAGCCAATAAAAGTCCAATTCTTCTATGTGGAATATCTTCACGTTTCTTAGAAAAACTTAAGACAAATTTTGCCTTTTGGACGGGTTTCACAAATGGGAGTCAAAGCGCTCTATTGATCCTCGAAATCGTCTCCGTTTTTGGGTCATTGTCATGGACTCATTCTCATGTGAATGATCTCCTGAATCTTGGTTCTGATAACAAATACCGAATGTAGCATGAATGTTCCTCTTCCGTCTAACAGTCTCAATCTGAGCGTCAAAGTTATCCCATGCGTAAACCTGTAGCCAAGTTTGGCAGAGTCTGTAAACCATCGGTGAGTCTGTTTGTATTTTTTGCAATGGTATAAGCGATTCGCTTTCTATCTGCTTTACCTCCGAGTAATAATTGAGTGACCAGCTCGATTGAGTATTGCACAACAGATTTAGATCCAGTGAGTTGCTAATACCTAAGCCAAATTGAATATTTTTCATGGTTTCACGCTGCCGTGACTGGTGCAAAATACAACATCAGAAGCACGAGAACTAACTTACCAGTCAATGTCACCACTTGTACTTCTTACTCCATCAATCAGATGTTTGAAAAAAAATAGACTAACTAGGTGAATGTCGGCTGCCGCTCGCTTCAAAAGAATCAACAGTGGTTAGGGGTAGGTATTTTTGTACTTGGCAATTGCAATATTAGAGCACGCAATTCAAAGAAACAATTCGTAACTATCCTTGAATTGATGCTTTTATCACGAAGAAATCATCTTAGCGTTTCGAGAATAAATTTGCATTGTGAATTAGCATGCATCGCGCTTTACTAAGAAAAGAATTGTGATTTCATCCCTGAATTTTTTTTGATTTTTTCACCGAGGATGGGCCTTTTCTATATATCAATATCATCTGAATTTCCCCTAAAGAAATGAACTGGATGTATCATTGCTGTAAATTGATGAACAGGAAAGAACATTATCGATTTCGTATAAAATTCTCGGTAATAAAGTCCTTCAATTTTTCATATGCTATTTCGTTGGTGGAATTGCGGCGTAATGGGCATCGGAACTATCTGGGGCAGAGTTTTCTGTAAATCTTGACAATAATTTGCGCGACAGACGGATGGTAATGTGCTTCTTGAGCTAAAAGATCTCGCCTGAATTGTGATGCCGAGAACACGCCGTGAGCTTCAGTGTCTCTGCTACGAGTGCACTTTCAATCCTTAGCGCAAGCATCATCAAAGGTGGAGCAGGAGGATAGATTTCAAACATCGTTGTAATATTGCGGGACTCTTATTGCAATCAGACAGCATTTCTCAAGAATTCTCTATTGTCGTTACAGGAATCGGTATTTTTGCGAGCGAGTAGGCCTGTCAGAAGTATTTTCCTCTGAGGTGATATCTGACAAATCTTAGGACTTTTTAAGCGTGAAATCTTCTCAAGCATGAGAGTGATAAACATCAACTGAGGATGGTGCTCATCTACAGCTGATTCTTGATGTGGCTTCACGGAATGAGTCTCTCGTAAATTCGGATCTCAATGAGGCCCGCATTTCTATTATTAATCAGCAATTGCTTTGAAAAACATTTCTGTGATTCCGATGAGGATTTCCCTACTTTAATACACCTATTTTCTAGAACGTCGTATTGATGCTCATATGTGCCGAGCGACATGCTGAAAATTTGCTGAGTAAAAAAAGTTGTAATAGCACGTGACTTTCGTAGATGTTAGCCTTAGTAACGTTGATGAATAACAGCATTAAAACAGCAGGAATTCCTTTGCTCAAAAAAGTGAGATAGTCTTTAATTTTACAGTTTCATGTGCATAGTTCCAACATGCCATGCTGCATTCATCACACTCAATCACATTATTTGAGCATGCAGTGTCTTTTTGTCTGTATGGTGTATGATGATACACGAATTATATTGAAGGCTGTGGCTGGAGCTTGTCGCCAATGGATAAAGAATCATACTTTGTTTGGCGTAATTCAACGATGAAGTGAAGTTTACTGTGACGTGAAAATCATCCATCTTCGTACCTAGTCCGACGGCAGGCAGGCCTGTATAGCATCACGGAAACAGACAGTCTGTTGTGTACTCCACTGAGCAGCGTCTGCAGTGCTCTATTATATGCAAAGATCAAATTACTTACCTGGCACGCGTCTGGGATGGGGCGAGAAATTGTACAACTGTATATGATAGGTCGTGATAAACAACATTTGCTTGGTGGGTAACGTGTATTTGTGAACAGGAGATGCGTTTGTTTTATTTATTGAAGCAATATTATCTTGGAGATGATATTTTTAGTTTTATCTTGTTCTTGATTATGTTGTAAACTAACATACAAAATTTAGTTTTACAGCGATAAAAAGCTCTTAGTGTGCTTGTCCCACCATTCCAAGGCAGTAATCAATGTAAGGTCAGTTCTTTTCTTTTTGATGAGGTATGGTGAAAAAAAAAATAAAAAAAAAAAAAATAAATGGGGGGCGTGGAATATATTTTCATCAACAAATTGATTGTTCATCGAAAAATGGGCTTTTCGATGTTTTAAGTGTCTGTTTGCAAATTATGCAATAGGCTAGATTGTCTGTGTAGGAAGTCTATATAAAATATAGGCACTGCGCTTTTTATCTTTTGTAATCTTTTGTTCTACCTCCGATCCTGCAAAACCGGTATATTTCGACGGTGCTTCGAGGTGTCTGTTAAGGATTTTACCAAATTCCTACGTGTCTGTTATTTTCTGTTCATAAATCAGCTGAGCTTTTGGCTTGTACATGAATAGAGGACTTATGCTACCTCTTCTCATGTATTTTGAGGTAGTTTTCGGGAGTTAACATGGGCCTGTACTAGACAGGTGCAAATGACTGACATCGGCAGACGTTGTGATCTGAACTCCTCTCTGTATAGCAAACTCGTCTGAGCATGAAAAATTTACTACCTCGTTCCCTGCACATCTTTGCGCTGGCTCCCGGACTA
>CAJQUW010008073.1:0-35327 GCA_907163375.1 Prostheceraeus crozeri | reverse complement strand
TTTTTTTCTTCCAGACCTGTTGATCGTAATGATTCTTTTAAGTTTTTATCTGTTCCTTTTGTTTCTTCTCTTCATACTTCGAGAAATCATCGTTGAACTAACACGATTAGTTCCTCTTTAAATAACAAATGTAAAAAACTGAGTGCGGCATCTATAGCATCCCTTGTAAAAATTGTGATAAATTTTATATAGGAGAGACTGGCAGATCTTTTACCACTCGTTTTAAAGAACATAGAAAAGCAGTTGTAAATTTTGACATGAATAACGCCCTTGCCCACCATTCGCACAATACCGGACATTTGATTGATTTTGATAATTGTAAAGTGTTGTCTTATTGTAGTAACCCAGCAGTCAGAAGAGTTTTAGAATCTCTTTTATTAAGTCCAATCAACATAATGTATTGAATCTTAATGATGGTTTTTATCAACATGATGTTCTTACCGCAAACAGACTTGTAAATAGCGTTCATGTTCGATAGTTGGTGTTCTTTTGCAGACTGGTTCTTTCCACTTGATAATGGCTGTAGCATCATCCGAAACGTCGTGACTTCTTATTTTTGGAATAAATTTATTGACAAGTGTGGTAATTTTTAATCCTCTTCAATTGATAGATACGGCCAAATCGCATGCAAGGAGTTTTATGCCTTTATCTGAGTTAATGCATATCTTGAATAGATAAGGAATTAAATATTAAGTCTAGTGAAGCACCACGTTGTTGCTTTTCGTCTGTATATGCTGTAAATATGTTTTTTTAAATTGAAAAGTGTCAACTATGTCACGTGTTGGTGATGTTAAACAGCAATCGATGGACGATTAGCAAATAACATTTCCTTGGACTTTAGGTCAAAACAGCTCATTGAATATTTATTTTAACTTCTGAAATAATGACTTCATTTTTTGTTTAAATACATGCCTTCGGTGTCTTCGCTCCCACGGCTTTAATAAACCTAAAAGCAACTTGCAAGAATATAGGTAACTACTGTATATTAAATGCTAGCTGTATTAAATGAGTTCCAAATTATACGTGATATGCAAGCGATCCACAATAACTGAAACAAGTAAAAATTTGCTACGCATTGAATGTTTAAAAGTTCATCTTGCTGCTCAACAGTAATCAAATTACTTAAAGATGGTGCATAGTCTACAGCATACACAGTCATGTAATAAAAAATCATCTTTTTAGAATGATTCTTAAGGCGACTACACTCAACTAACGAAAACGATATCTTCATGAAGAGTGGTATAAAGTGCATAAAACAATAATCCTTGTCACCCGGGCCCTGAAGAAAAGTTCATCCCCAGGTATGAGCCGAAACTATACCCGTCTCCAGCACTGCACACCCACACTTCAAGCAAACAGATAGCATTCTTTGCAGCAGCAAAAGTTTGAATAAACAGACGCTAGATATACACAAACAACGTGATCAGCATGAATACATTGTCCGACCATATTTGGCTGTTCGAACATAACAATGGAAGATATTTTTCATTAATACGACATCGTTTCAGTCCTAATTTATAATCAACAAAATATATTTAAACGTTAATATCATGTAGTTTGATAGCATGATGCTTCATCATGGATTGATGAAGTAGAACTTTTACCCGACCTTTTAACTTAATGAGGAAGTTGCATCACCTCATTGTGGCCGATGTGAAGGAATCGATTTCTTTTCAATTTTTGTACTTGACATCACTCGGCAGCTGAATGCATATACTGTATTTAGCATTCACCATGACAAATGGTAGGTTTGCACATAGCAGTGCTCGTGATATTTTAATGCGATAAAAATGTGAACTTTTATCGCTTAAAGCTATGTTAAAATCAAGAAAATGGATGGAATTATCAACAGAATATCAAATGTCAAACTTTGCGGTAGCAGAGAGCTAATGAAATGATGAAAAATGGAGCAATCGACATCACTTTGAAAACAGACAAGAATGCCGTCATCGCAAAGGTGATGCAGAATTGGTTTATGCCGAAGTAAAAATCTCTTTTTCTATAATATCCATGGTAAATGCTGTCATGACTGGAGCGAGTTCGAACTCATCGCTAAGCCTCCTTCCTATTGTTCATCCTTTTATCATGCCAGGTATATGGGAAATGTTTCCACGTCGTGTTCAATAATTGCTTTGAAATTTCAACAGAATTTCGCACGGTAAACCTTAATGCATGTTGACTTCAAGACATACACATCAGGAAACATCTTTCGGGTTCGGTTATTTATATATATTCGCATCACTTTTAAATCCGTATTTTTAGCGGTTGGTGTTCCAGGGGACTTATTTTTTCTAGAATCAAAGTTTGACCTTGGACTGCTATACCACTGTTATTTGATCTATATATGCATAACATAACTAGATACAGCAGGATTTTATTCTTTTCCTGCATTGCAAATAAGTTTGAGTTAGTGCATTTGAAATTATAGTTGACCTTTGAGTACTTTATATATGCGAAGGGATTGTTATTGCATGACGATTTGGTAAGTTCGATGAAAATGTGCTATAAGTAATTTTCACCACTTAGCTACCTAATCATCTTATTAACAGATGCTGTCGTCAATACTGGATGCACCAACAGTCAATCATGGAATCATGTTGTACAACAATCGTAGCGATGAATAATTAAAATGAGAACTTTGGGTCCTAGCGATAAATCGTCGGCCGAGGAGAATGAATTATCGTCACTAATTTTTACCTATCGCTCGGCTCAATGTGAATTGTGAATTCTATTTCAATCCAAAGAAATTTTCCTCATTGCATCAAAATGATAATCGTATTGGCTTCTTTGCAAAGAATACATAAAT
This sequence comes from Prostheceraeus crozeri, assembly GCA_907163375.1. NCBI lineage: Eukaryota > Metazoa > Platyhelminthes > Polycladida > Euryleptidae > Prostheceraeus > Prostheceraeus crozeri. The sequence continues at coordinate 32,521 of CAJQUW010008073.1, read as the reverse complement.
TGTTTCTATTATAACATGATTTAAGATGCCATGGTGGACAATCGATCCATCGATTGGTGGACCAGAGATGGTGGACAATTGATGCTATAGTGGACAATTGTGACGTGTTATTCATTCATTGATCATGACTGCTAAGACAACTGATGTGTGGTAGTGATGGTTTGATCCTGCCAATTGGCACAGTCGCATGTTAGCAGCTGTAGCTCAGTTGGCAGGGCAGAAGTCTAGTTAATTTAGGTCGTAGGTCCGAATCGTGTCAGCCGCACATCTTTTGCAGCGAAATTTGATTCATCGCTTTCATTCTATTAATAATAATAAATTGGAGTGCTTGGCACACAAAAATATCTGAATTCTGTTGCATAATTGTTGCAGTGATCAGGGTAATTGGTAGCCATCAAGGAGGGCGCTCTCTACGAATTCTAGAAAATATTGCAGATAGTAAAAAATTCATTGTGATTACATTATACATTTATTTAGATGTTTCATTTTTCCAAAACAACAATGTATCAACTCTTACTCGAACAGCTGTCCAATCCTATCAGGTGGTGACATATTTCAGTTCGCCTGCAACAGAAACATAGATGAAGTATACTTTGAAATCGTGATTGCTATATTCAGTCAATATTAGGCGGTAGGCCTAATCCATTTTCATGTCTGCTATTGTGACATATATGATGAATGTACAATGTACATGAAATTCTCATATGACTGTCGCTCAGAATTTGACTTTAACTATAGTTATTTTTCTGTATCGTTCCTGATTAGTTGCCAATTGGGTATGATTAAACGCTACTACACCTTATGAAGTCACCATTGCCATGCCCAGGCATTTATATTTTGGTCTGATGATTTTCCGCTACCATTCATTACTGTTGGCAGCTCGTTGGCAAAACATACAAAGTAGCAAAGAAAGTTTTCCCTTAAGTGAATAGTTTGTACAAATTCCTTTCGAATACCGTATTTTCTTTCTAATAGAAGCCCATGGCTTATATTAATTTCGCAGTTATTTTTGGTGGATTTTTTATTGGAGAGTGGGCTTCTATGGGAGAATGAGCCTATTCCTACCTTGAGACTGGCGATAAATAATAATTCAAGCGATCGGGATTGAAAAATCAATGGATGACATCCTTGGGGGATATTATTCATGAGTCTTAAAAGACATCTAAAAAGAGTATTGCTATCCACAGTATTATTATATCATCCACACTGGTTTTGTCTATAGCAGGCCTTATTTACCAAACTTAATGTGCATGTACGTGTCTGTAGTAATAGATAATTCAAAGTGAAAAGCACTCTCTGTTTTAAAAATATTATCTCACCTTGGTTAGGCTCTCACCCAAAACAGTGAAAAATATTCTTACTGTACCTGCCTGCACTGTGCAATGGGGACATCACCTTGCGAGGCATGCGCCACTGACGGTGGTGAGGTAACTTGAAAGCAAATTTACCTATCAGCATTAAAATAAATTTCTAATTGCATGGAATACTCAATAGGATTGAACGCCTTCTACCAAGTTCTATCTTGCAGATGGGCTTATATTCGAGAGATTGGCTGCTGTTTATTCTGGCGTGGAGAGTGGTAGTGGGCCTATAGGAGAGTGGGCTTCAATTAGAGAAAAAAGGGCAGTTGGTCAAGAGACCTTCTTTGCATTGAATTCATATTATCCGCATTACGTACAATGCAACGTCTAGTATGGAGTTGAATTATTGTTATGGTAAAATTGATAGCGAACAAGTGCTCGCATGTGTTCTAGAATCAAGTTGCAATTAGAGCGTGCGAAATCCCGACTTTTCATGATCGCGTGACTTCCGGATCGAGATTAACTTCTGTAAGACAATACTAGTTAAGAGTTTGACACTATACTATTGTCATTGATTCCGGCGAAGACACTGGATTTCGGGATTGACTTCTGTATGAATTGAACGGTGACATTCGATTGGGGTTGACTTCCACTAGGCTATACTAGTTATGCGTTGTACGTTATTAATTAGACTAGGCGAAGACACCGTATTTCGGAATTGGGATTGGCTTATAGGTAAAGTTAAAAAATAAACGTTGTGTTATCCAAACCAGACTCAACGAATTGACTTCGTGATTGGAAACGAGAATGGCCCCTAAGACCCTAAGCGATTCAGGCAGTGTAGAGGTTAACATTAAAATATGAAGCTTTAATGAATATATGTTGTGTCATTACTTTGGACGTAATTAAGGCACTGGATTTCGGGAGGGACATCTCGCAAAATGCTTATCGCTGATATTAAATTTGTAAGTGAGAAAACTGTGCATCTGCTACGATAATTGGTTTATATGACTTAATATGTGTACATCACAATATCTATGTCCAACAATAACTGGGCTTAACATTGTCAATTCAATCATTCAGTTAATTTAAGTAGATCTCATAAGGGAACGTCACCTACAGCTTGCGCATTTTGTTACTTTAGCTGGCATTTTGAAAGTTCGTTTAACATCTTGAAATTCTCTTGCCTATGTTTAGTCAAATAAGTCTGCATAATTTGCTATATTCTATATACACTCTATCTGCTGTTTTAGACTTGATCAAGAACTTAAAAAGAATTAAGAAATTTGGAACATGTTGAGCGAGTGCTACATCGGCTAATGCTCTCGTAAAGGACTTAGAATTTACAAGGTTTTCGATAAATAATGACCTCACAAATTTACTTGTGGACATGTGCATAACTGATCCTGAAATCCCGGGATTGACTGGCGCTGATCACGGAAATACCGAAATTCGGGATTGCAACCCTTAGTTCCAATCAAAGGCAGGTTCCATTCCAGAAAACAAATACAGTATAAGTGAATTGCTTTCCGATTCAACAAACTTTATCAAATTCAAAATCAAAAGTAGTCCTGTTTCAATAATACCGCAAAAAAAGACAGTGAAAAGTTGTACATGATACACTTTATTTGGTCAAGGATAGTAGACTACACATTCTTTGGGTCTTGCATGTGAAAATTAGTTGCAGGCTGTATACACTTATATTGATGTTATCTTTGGTTTACTACGGAAGAGAGAAGTCAGACATTCACATCAGCTCATTTGCAAAGATATTCATAAAACTAGTCGTTCTCTCCACTGAACTTTGAGAAGCCAAAGGAAGCAACATTCTTTGAGTGTAATATTAATCAGTTGAAGTGTGCTCATTCTTCGCTGTCATTTCTATGGCGATGATTAATTACTTCGAACTTTCTTTTAAAGAGGAAGCGATGATAGAATTTTTACATTTTGAAATGAAATACCGGTTATAGTTTCACTGGCATGAGGAAGTCGGACAAAATGCTCACCCATAAGATAAAATAATCAGAAACATTCAAGACAATGTCATTTTATAGAAAACCACGAGTAACTGAAGCACGTCAATCATCATTTTGCATTTCTGGCAACTTTTTTGTTATTTTAGTAATCTCGATGATCCGAAATATTTTAATGCGATCAACCGAAATCTGCTACGATTACAAAAATAATTAGTGCTCATCATGTATGTTGAAACGGAAGCACTTGCAGAGGACTGCTTGAAAAAAATCAATTTTAAACTTGCCTTTCGAAACGCCCAAAAGATACCTAAAAGAGATCCAACAATAAAGCCATGACTACATTGAAACATGACTGTTTTGTTAAAATAAAAATTGGACAGCAAAAGGCCAATGCATGTTTTATTTGTGTATATCATCAAAAACTCCCACACGATCAGTGCATTTCATTCGATATCAGTCTAGTTCTGAGATGCTCTGCGCTGACTGTCCTGCAACTCCTCTAAATACAATTTCAATTTCGTGTTTTTGGGTGATGGCCGTTCACTTTTCACGGGTCTTAAAATCATAAATCTGATAACCATAAAAGATTGCTGCGTCCAGATCAACGAGATAATGTCAGCATGCTCGTCATGCGCCTATTAGTTTTGACTGGCCGGTCGGGCTATTTACAACAGCTCACTGAAATACAATGATATATGATGACTTTGTATGTTGTTTTCCGAAAAGATCTATTGGTTTAAAACTAATTAGTATGTGTGAGCTCGAGCTTTCGACGGCCAGACTGTACGCGTTTTTATTCATAACAATTGATTTTAACAGGAGGTAGAGTCTTCCGGAAAAGAAAAAATAGACATTTTCTTATGTAACCAATCTGTTAAGAAATTATTACAAGTAGGCCTACTCCCATCACAAGGCATAACAGGTAAATAACATTATGTGGAAATTGAAATTTGTCTCATTTTTCTTAAATCAGAGATGACAGCTTGGTCCAAATCTTAGACTCAAGACCCTCAGACCCAGACCCAACCCAACCCAGAACCAGGCTTAAATTAAGGATTGAAGGGGTGAGCACATCACGCGAAGCATCATATGCATGCAGAGCATTTTTGATAATGACTATAAACATGAAACTTAGGTCCATAAACTTGTTGAAGAAACATCAGATTGCCATATAATTACATAGGCCTTTTTCCAGTCATTTCAATCATTTCTAGTGTATTGGGAAGCGGGCATTGTGTACTAGTACGTTCACTGAGTTTGCATACACGTACTTAATGAGCAGCAAAACGAGAGCCATGATTTTCATCAGTTATGATGGAATATCTTTGGGACTAGGCTAACTAATTAAGGATGAAGCCAGGTCCTACACATTTTGTTGACATCTAATATACTTAATTTTAGGACAATGATATATCAACTCAAATAAAATGACTAAAAAAAATGGCAATGAACACAATAAAGAAAAATTGATAATGATGTACGATATGCTTGTGTCTGAATAGGTCCAGCCTCAGAGCTCAGACACATCGGTGAGTGATCAAATTGTTGAATTACAGACTTAAGAAAAGCTATTTTTATGTCTATAAACGGAACATAAATCTACTATTGCTTTATATAGGCTTAATTCCCTTGCGCTCTTACTGCGCCGACTAGCAAGGAAAGTGTTACAAAAAATTCCGTCATATTGCCATACATTCCATTCCACAAGCTAAGAAACAAAATGTAGCAGGGAAGCGATGCAAACGCATAAATTCCTTAATCCTGTACTACAATAAACACTTACATATGTATGTGTACATAGTGGCCTGCAAAAATTCAAACTATGCACACCTAGACAGCTTTCGTAGGACATTTGCTCCAAAGCAAAAAAAAGCATCAATAAAATGAGTAATCAATCCATTTTTGATTTCAAAGCTTTACATGCCGGATGCAATATTTGAAGGATCTGGTATTCAGAATAAATAACGGAATAATACATTTAGGTGTCAAGCATTGCAATGCATGCCAACGCCCCAAAATAACGAAAGTTAAAATAGCGAATCCTATATCAGCGAATTCCCAATATAGCGAAATACAAAAAGGGAGAATTCCCATATTAGAGAATCCCACATCAACAAATTCTAAGACTGGTTATGTCATTTAGAAATTGAGAACTGCAACAATTCAAACATATGTCGCTCAAGAGGCAGCTCAAGATGATTGGTAATACGGATTTCATCACTCGAGAAATGATTCCAAATTGAGAAGAAGCAGCTAACTATTACCTAACCCAGCAAACTCTTTGCAGCAAACAACGCATAGGCCTATTCCTATTCCTATGATGATTTGTTAATAAGCTGATGATAAATTGTTATTGTCTGCTGATTATGAATATGATAGATAACTGAGAACGCATGGTGAATATTATGAATATAGCAGTATGCGATATTGTTCCTATGTAACGTGCTGTACATGTATAGAAGGACTATGATGTTGTGTGATGTTGAGAACTGGAGCATGGGAATTAGTCTTCTCCAACATGGTTCCGTCGCCATAACCTCGTTACCAGTGTTGACGAACGTTTAATACATCGCCAATGCGTCTCAGTTGAGATTGTCTTTTGTTTGTACATGTACACCGGTGCCGGAATCCTTCTTTCAAAATGTCGATTCTGCTTTTCTAGGTTGTAATGCATTCCATGGTGAGCAATCAAATCATGATTTCACAAAAGTATTTCACCTTGAAGCTTCACAATTCAGGCCAGGGAATAAACGACCAATCAGTGTAGGCTCTATAGCTTTTCGACTTGTTTCTCATCTTAAATTTACGATCAGTCTAAAGGTGAAGCACCTGTCATTATTTTCAACACTTGGAAAGTGTTCGTGACCCCCTCCCACTCTCAATCTTTCGTTATACTCATGGACGTCTAGATATCTATAATTTACTCAGGACGTCGAACTATGCAATATGTGCAATTTTTTTGGAGGCTGAAAGTTTGGAAGGCTGAATGACTTTATTGGACCCTCACAATATTCTGATATTCTTTATATATTTTTTGGAAGGTATTTAACTACTATGGATCTCATGTTGAGCATAACCATCTTATAGACAAGAGAAAAAAAGAGCAAAATAACAGACATTAAAGAACAATTAAGTTTAATATTACTTCAATCAATATACATCATGATATCAAATTTTACTGACGAGTTGGTTGGTAATCAACTTCAGCATAAAAGTTTATCTTTGAAACTTCCGTTTTCTTCTATTGGATTCTTTCCCGTGTTGCTCATTTGCTCGCCTTTCTTTCTCCTTCGACACTAGTCCCTTAATAAAGCAATTGGATAGTCGACGACAAACAGCTGTGATGTGATTCAAATCAAAAAAGTAGCATTCACTCAAATATAGAAGAAGTCGACACATCAATCTATTTGAACATTTAATGTCGTCCAATGCGCAAAATAAAACATAAGTCATAAGAGAAAATCCAAACAAGTCGTGTGTCGGATGTGAAAGTTTGCCTCGGCTCACTAAGGAAGTGAATTCTGATACCTCTGATTCATGATAGTAGTGACCGTTAACGCTTTCAGAATTGATGTTTTCTTTGAAAGTGATGTAACCACAAATGTAATAAAGCGCCGATTTTTCCGAAATTGATATTTTTTGGCGCTGTCAGCAATGGAATCAAAATGCAAAATTTCACTTTCTGTAAAATTGGACGTGCAGCAATTATATTTCGCCTCACAACCATCCGGCGAAATATTCAATTGGTTATACAGTTGCAGGCGTCGCAGATGAGCTGATGAAAGTATTTGATCCAGTGAAACATAATAGCTACCTCCATTCATTTGCCTGTAGGCACTAAATTCTTTTTCGACAGGATCAGTTTGAAAGATGCCAAACATGACATACTTGATTGCATCATCCGAAAGAAGACGTTTTCCCAAATGTACTAATCCATTCAGTGTCTGTACAAAAGCATCCCTCGTGGCTTTGGTGAGGGACTGAATGCGTTGTTGTTTTGCTTTACCAGGCATTTTCGAAATAATTTCTGCAGCCTTCTCCATTCTTTTGAATCTATGATCGTTGATAGAACAAAATGGCTTTCGATCAGGGTCATTCAAGATCAAATGAAGATCAGGATTCTTGCAGTTCAAATATTTCCAGAGCTGCAGAAAAAAGTCGATCACTTTAGCAGTTTCACTTTTTCCATCCATCACTAAGGCAGCAACTGTTTTCTCATTAAAAACATCAAGAAACCTTTTGGCGTTCGAAGGGTGAAGGAAAGCAGGCGACTCTGCTCAACTTAGTACGTCTGACTATATTCATTGAATCATTCTTGTACAAGTCCACAATATCGTTCCTCTTCTCGACAATTTCTCTATCTGGTAGCTGCAGCTTGAGCTCTTTGCATTTTTCAGTTACCCAATTATTCCGAACACATTTTAGAAGGTGAACAGAATCATGCAGCAGAACTAGCTCATCATTGGGATTGTGGGGATTTCTCCCAATCCATGAAATGTTGCTATATGCATTGTCAAGCATTTTTTGATAGCACTTGCGGTTTGTTGTAGATTATCTGACACTAGAGCCATCACTCTTCCACCACATTCATTTATAATACCCAATGCAAGAATTAGCTGTTGATACAAAAACTCTCCTGTTGAGGTAAAAATGGGTATGAGACGAAGGAGAAAACACTCTCGAGACATCATTGGCTTCAACATAATGGCTAAAACAGTTCGTGCATTCTTCTCGCTGTCGTCAGCAGCCTTGTCGATTAAATGTCCACCGCGAAAACGAAGTGAAGGATCGATGTGAATCTCATCGAACAGCAAGGAGCAAGATCTCTGCACTCCAGTGAATTTCTCAAAAACTGCTCTCACGGTAGATAGGGCTTCGGAGTCACTTCCAGTGGATCCAAAGCATCCTATTTGCCTTCGGATTGTGTCTGGATGAGGCAAATGCAAAATGTTCCTTAAGCCAGAATATGCATTTCTACTTTTCAGAAAAAGATGGGTGGCAATCTTCATTGTAGATGCTGTATACCTGCATCCCTGCTTTGGGGCATTGATTAGTCTCAATTGTTCAAATAAAAAGTCATATTTTATTTGTTTTTCTCTGTCCACATTTGAAGTGTTGACATTACTTTGTAACAAATTGATTGTCTCCGTTACTTCAACACAATCGCAAAGTTCTTGGATTTTGGTTTTTGAGATAATGGCTTCCAATTGAGACCAACGCTCTAACCTCCATTGAAAGCCAAGTAGGTTCCGAACGTTCACTGAAGTTTTGGAGCGCGTAGCTTTTACTCTGTAGTCGGAGAAAATGTCAATTATATAATCCACATTGTATTCTTCAAGAAAGTGTAGTATCCTCACCGAGTTGTCTCTGTTCAATACAAAAAGAAATTTCAGAAATCATTGAATGCGTTGAAAGTAAGACGAGAAAATCTTTCCAAGATGATGGTAGGTGGTCTTTCTTTTTGAACGCTTCCAGCTCGTCAGGAATCTGATTGCGGGACTCAATAGACACGTTGCGATCATTTATTCGTCGAGCGGTGAGCGTAGTGCTTACAGTTTGGCGGAATGTCGACGGTGCAAAATCAGGAAACAAAGATGGTGGATCCAATGGTCGTGAGAATCTTTTGACTTTTACGAAAGTTGCATCAGATGGCCAGTATTTTGAACAGATGCCTATATGGCGAGTCACATGAACAGTGTTTGGTAAAGAATTCAGCCACTTCTGCTGTTCACCATGGACTTTTGGGAAGGAGTAGACTGAGACTTTTTGAGATTCGCTGTCGTAATTGCCTTTGCAGAATGGAATGCAACATTTTTGAGACATAATTAGTAATGAAGCTCGTTACTCGTAGAATGATAACCAAGTTATTGACAGAATTCAAACTGTCATTGATATTGTATAACTAGATGTAAATTTCCATTGAACTTTACTCATAGATGTACAGGTAAGATATCTATATTCAGAGAATCAGCCTCCAAAACTTTTGCCACACTTTCCCTAGTTCAGCGTCCTGAGCTTTCATAGTAATTTAGAAGTCCATGGTTATACTGTTGTCACATTTTTGTTAAGGTATCTATCATTTTTTAACCCGCAGCATCAATTCGGGCGTAATGCATTTGCGCCGCCATGTTTCCTGATTTACAGCGCATCTGCGCCAAATGAATCGCGCCTGTGAGCTACAGAAAACCACGCATTCACGCCATGGAATGTTTCAACCCGGAGAGTTTCAAGCAGAAACTGTCATGTTCCATGCCTATTATTGGTACTTCAACTGCATAATATTTTCAGGATACTAAACTACACCGACGCCCCGCGCTCATGAAATGAAAAGTCGCAGCAAAATACAGCATGTGCTCGTATCATGCATTTGAAAATACAATTTCATGAGTTGAAAATATATGTCTACCTGTCTTAGTCTCACTTATCAACCATTGATCAAACATCAAAAATCGTCAATTAGACATCAGTGACTCTATTATTTAACAAAAGGTCTTACTCATGATAAATAAGAGAATAAGAATGATAATGATAAATAAGATGCACTTGGTGTAAATACGCAACCTTCTTGTGCCGCAAATTTTTTTGGCGCAAAAGCATCGCCACGTTGGGCAAATGCAAAATTCCCCTCAATTTAGGTATTGAAAAAATATTTTCGTACAAATGATAGCGCATGTCTGATATCAGATGATGCGACCTTTCTTTCTTGTGAATTTACGATTTTGGCATTCTTCAATATTGGGAATTCAAAGCAGTGGGATTTCGCTATTTTGGGAATTCTCCATTATAGGAAAATTCCCTACAATGACACTTTTGACACTCGCTGTTATGGAACAACCCCATTGTTCTAAATCTATTAAGATATGAAAGTATTTGTTCGCGAAGTTTCGCAAAATTTAAATTACCAGACGAATTGCAAAAATGATATGCAATGATGAATGTCAGTAATTTGTAAATGACCACCAATATATAACCATATTATTTCTTGCTATAAAGCCATGAAATTAGACCCTTTGATGTTTAAGTTGAACATACTTTTATCGGAGAGGTTGAATGAAATGCCAGCCATACATTCTGATCAATGCTTGAGATTGACCTTTCAGTATGCAAGAATCAGAGTCGTTGCAAAGATCTTCTAGCAAGAGTAGGAAATGTTTCCTCACTTCCGACGACGAAAACCATGACAAGATTATGCGAAGAAAATAATACGTCAATTAGCGCAGTTTTGAATTTGTAATACAAATCTTGCAAAGATGGCTAGAATTCATGTTTTCTGATTCAGATATCTCGTATTTATAATTAAAGCATTCCTATCATCGAAGTATAGATATTGCTACTCAGAATAGACTTCCAAATGCTATCATTAGGCTGGCAATTCAAGATTCGCGGCTTGTTAGTTTGTTAGTTTGTAAGCCAGAACGAGTGTCTGCAGGAAACACTGTCGAAAATGATGCCTTCACAGAATGAAGCACGCCCTATTGCTACCACGAATTTATGCATCTGCCGAGTTCTACCGCCTCCTCTCCCTGTCAGACAGGATCAAAGGAAGCACATGCATTTCTAATGGGGAGCAGATTGGAGTCTTCGGTACGAGTAAAATTGAGATTTTCTATGTTTTCTCTGATTAAGGAGAAAAGTACTGAGTCTGGAATGCCTTCAAGTCACTTTCTATCATGTGTACGTGTATCATACTTCTGATTGGTGATCAATTTTATGGTGTGGTTAAATGTGGTTAAAATAGGCAAAAATATTATGTTAGATGACATAAGGAGAATAGCTAAATATAAATGTGTTTAGCGAAATAGATAAAGGTACAGTGTGTAGATGAACATGAAAGGATATGACAAGAAGACATTCCATGCCAAAAGTTATGACTCTAGACTCATCAATTTTCCCTCAATCAGAGATCAGAAATTAGAGATGTTAGCTCCATAATTAGAAAATTTCATTTTTACGGAAAGCTTCAACCTGCTTCCCATTGGATATGCATGTGTTTTTCTTTGATCCAGTTTGACAAGAAGATGAACCGGGTTTGAATTAGGTGCTGCACATGCAGTTCTGTTCGATAGCTATGTCATGTTACGTTTTAATCACATGAAGAAAGTGTCACTCTTCTGCTGCAACCGCAGCGACTTCCACTGTAAAGTAGGCTTTAGGGTCTATTACTTGTCCTGTGCGCCAACGGATTCAAACTTAAATGGCATATGGTTGAATTGCAAACGGCGACATGTGCATGTACATGCAAAAATTTAATCATCTTAAAGCAAAGACATACTAGCAATATTCCTTACGACCGAACTTCCCTACAGGAAGGACGGCATTTCGATTCCCATGAAAATCCTGTTGATATTACAATGTATTCTTACTGAGCCGCTCCTTCATAGCTTTCTTACATTCTAATTCTTAATATATTCTTGTATTCTAATATTTCTCGGTCTATGGCCAAGCTAATCTGTGTTTACCGACTTTAGATCCCAGGTCTGCTTCCTTCTCGGGTTGGAAGCAACAACAACTCTGATAAACATACGCTCGTATGTCAGCAATTTAGTCAAGCTATTTCTTTAATAAAATAATGATTGTTGCAAAACAGAATTCATACTTGAATATTGTTGCTAAATTGAGATTAAAATCCAGTGAACTCATTTGTGACAATTGGGAATTTATGGAAATAGGACATGATATGGTTCAAGTCGATCATTTCATGAAGCACTTGAAAGGTTTGTGTTCAAAGAATATAAAAAATGCGATTCTACTTTTAATTTTTACCGGTCAAATGTAAATGCGTAAAAATGCAAATATATCATATGAAGACGAAATGTTTTCATTCCAAACCAAATGTTTTCATTCCAAGCCAGATGTTTTCATTCCAAAGCAATTGCCCTATTCTTTAGAACTCGATTCTCGTCAGAGATTACGTAAGAAGCTCTAATCGCTGATATCAAATCATGTGTTTCATAAAAAGGCCAAATGTAAAAATGAAAATCATCTAATTATCCCAAAATGCCATATTGTACAGTGTCAACAGCTGACAAACGTCGAATTATTTCCGCGTATGAAAATGGAGAATATTACAAAGAATTGGCCGACATTCTTCACGTGAAAAGACCTACAGCTTATGCAATTGTACGATGATATATAGAAAGCGGTGAAATTGAGAGACCCCGTGGTGGCTGCCGAGGAAGAAAAATGAGTGATGAGATGCTCGCTACCGCTTCTGCAATTGAGGAGAACAATGCACTAACATTGGTCTAAATCAATGCCGAGATGCGACGCCGCCTTCCAAGTTCTCCATTTGTCACCATTTCAATACTAAGTAATAGTTTGAGGGTAAGTTCGAATATGAGGACTATTGGAATGAATTGTCATTCCTTTGAACCTTGCATCTTTGTTTCAGGGTTTACAGAATGAAGAAACTGGAGACTATCCCAACCGAACGAAATTCTGAAGAGGTCAAGACTGCTCGACAGGTATAGACAAAAATTGATATTTTACCTATGTATACATGTTATGTATGTTATATGTGCATATATGGAACTCCTCCAATGAGATTAAATTATTTCACAGGATTATGCCACCTGGTTCATGGGTGAAGGGATTCATCGTGAACTAATTTTCATCGATGAGTCCGGCTACAACTTATGGACTGCTCGCACTCGAGGAAGATCTTTAAGAGGGAGCCAGCTATTCGTGTTGTAAGTGGTCGCCGTGGACAAAATTTTACGGTGGCATTTGCTGTCAGCCAAGAACGTGGTCTCATCGCTCAGGATCTTTTTTCGGGAGGAATGACGAATGAGAGGTGAGAAATGATGATTAATATGGTCATGTTTAATTCAGCTCTGTGAATATGACACGCCTTCATTTCCAGATTCAATGCTTTTCTGGCCACGATTGTGCCTTTGATGCTCAGACCAACAACCTTGATTTTCGATAATGCCAGCTGCCATCGGAATGTTACTGTTGTGGACCATGAGCTGCTGAGCATTCGTCGATTGCCGCCATATTCTCCATTCCTCAACATAGTGGAGAATACATTCTCCGTCTGGAAAGCTGGAGTCAAACGTAGACTGGCGGAGATGCACGAACATCTGATTCCGCAATCGCACGCCGAACGCATGGCAGATCTTGCAACTGTGGGTGAAGTGGCAGTCGGCGATGTGACCGTCGACATGGCGCACAGTTTTTTCAGACTCATGCAAGGTCGTCTACCGGAATGTTTTAGCCGCTCAGATATGTTTATGTAATTTTGAAAAAAATGTATATGTGGAGACGCAAGCGAATTTTCTCTTCAATGCCGGCCAAACTATGATCTCATTTCTCAAGATAACTACATATATTACACTGACATTACATTTGACTTGGAATTGAAACATTTGCTTTTTATCATGGTAACATTTCAATTGCTATGTCACATTTGGATTGATAATGAAACAATTGCATTGAAAAATGCCTAAAGAAATTCGTCGGATTACATTTGGTCTGGAATGGAAACATTTGCTTTCGTTATGATAGCATTTCGCTTGACTATGTCACATTTGAATTCACAATGCGACAGTTGCTTTTGCACGAGTTTACATTTGACCGATAAAACCTATATAAAATGTCATTTTTCGTTTTCATCTCAAAAGTCATATCAAACGAAGATGATGACATGATTCTTTATCAATTCCAATCTTCGCAATCTTCAGTTATACAGTATATCTGAAATCATCTCTCAGTTGGAGAAAACGTGATTTATTTTTTGATTCTATTTTTGTCTTTTTCAGACATTGCTGGCTGCTTTATATTCGCAAAAAAACAAATTCTGTTATCAGAGTATTACGAATTACGAATGCAAATAAAGCACACGTCTCTTGTTTGACATCAAAGGTCTGTCGTAGTACATTGCCACCATAGCGTTATTATAGCGTTGTTTAGCATAATATTTGGCAAGAGTTTCATGATAACTCCATACATAACCATTAAGTGATAGTTATCTCACTCTAGCCGCACTCTAGCACGGAGCCTCGTGCGATAACTGCCTTATTGTTTGACGAATTGCACGGTTTTAGCACGTTGTCATTCATTGGGGGCGCTGACAGATCACTAAGGTAGCGCATTCTTTCATGAAATGACGCCACGGAAATCAGACTGATCTTTGCAGTAAAAACTTTTTGGACAATGACAGTAGACAAATACCATTGATAATAATTCGATTTATATGACTTGAAAGAACAAGGTGCTGACTCACCAATTATAGAAATCTCAAAGTGAACACTATCTCATCGCTGTTTATAACCCGTGATAATGAAAACACCATAGATTGCTCGGCGCTTCGTCCGTTCTCTATTGGAGCTTACACGGAACTGAATGAAATCACAGCGTGGACAGTTGCAAAGACCGTCATGACAAATACTCAGGCTGCATGGCATCACACACAAGATACAGAGGACAATAGTACCTGCGTCACAACATCACAGATCAAATAGTGAAGTTTAAGTCAAACACGGAAAGTAACGGAATCATAAGATGCGCAAATCGAAGTCAAAGTTAAGTTAATCAAAGTCAAATTTAATTATTTAAATCAGATTCAATACCATGACAAAAAATGATAGTAATGCTGTTAATACAATTAAATAATACTGTTAACTAAAGTACAATACAAAAATCGAATAAAATGCAAAAACTGAGTAAAATTATAATACTGAAATATGCAAGGAAAAAATTGAAATCAAAAATAAAATCAAAAAAGAATACAAACAGAGGAAACAAAAAGATGATGAAATAAATAAAAGGAAAAAAGGAAAGTAAGTAAGAAAAAAAGAGAAAATATCACAGAATAGTGGACACGAAAAATACGATCTTTCTGGACACATAAACTCGGCTTCAACCACTTTATGGCAACACCTTTGGCTATAAAGAGTTCGTACTGAGACCAGCACTTCTTCGCAGATGCAAAGTCTTCCGTGGAGGCACTAGTTCCATGAGAATACTGCTGGAGGTGTTTGGTGACACTTGAAGACGGGTCTTTAGTTGAACGAGGTCTCGTAGCACCGTTGGCCAACCATTTGAGCAAATGTTCCTTGACACGAAGTCGTAAGGCCCTCGCACACTTCCCTATGTAGGTCGCTCCACAACCACAAAGATAAGAATATGCCACATTGTTTTGGTAGAGAAGTGGGATCCTTTGGAGCATTTGAACACAAATGAGTAGTCTTATAAGTAACACACAGTTGAACATGGTAATAGCCAGAGTTGGAAAAGTCGGAATTGAATTTTATTCCGATCCGGAATTAATTCCATTTTTCGTCGGAATTGGAATTAACGATATTTAAATTTACTGGAATTGGAATTGACCTTGATAAACCTCAATTCCACTTTTTCGATAGACCTGTGATAAATCTATTTGTACAAAAATTGAAATCACAGTACTCGGTCGTTGTGTTAACTGCACGCAGAGATAAGAGAGAGATAAATCGACAGAGGGAGCTTTATTCTATAGTCGAATAAAAGGTGTTTTTTTTTACTTCGATAGGCCTACAGCCCCGGACAATGCTAATTCCGCGATTAAGCAGACAATGCACGGTTCACCGGAAGTTGAATCTAAGCATAAAAAATACGACCCCAAAACGAAGTTCATTTTTGAACTACACTATATCCATAGATACTCATGTGATATGTCGTTCAAATCCTGAATGAGCTTCTTGCGAGAAAATCATAGATATCGGATTGTGTCCAAATCCTCAATTTTTTACTACTAACTTTTTGGACTAATTTCTTCAAACTTAATGCTATTGTAAATCTAACCTTATTAGATATCGGGAATAATATTCCACTAGAATTGACAACTTGCATGAAGCTTTGTTTGCTATTTTACATAGATATCTGGCCTGCTTCAAGGTTTATTAATAATGATAATAACACAATATTTGATAGTGATAGATTCTAATGTTTTAATACCATATGAATCCTTAAAAACTTGTTTAATTTTTTAGATATGGAAAAGTATATGCTATCTAGATATCATTGTTTGCTACATAGATATTTAGCCTGTTTCACTGTTTTATAATAATGACAATAACATAGTCGTAATTTGAGACACAGGTTGCGACATAATTGAATTTCAAATATAAATTTAGTTCAAATGTACGTACAAAGCAAGTCAACGTTCTTCACTTACTTCACGATGGCACACATGAAGCGTGCGTTAACACATGAGAAAAATCGGTGTAAAGTTTGCGCTATTTGCTTTGGCAAAGCTAAATACAATCTGACTGCAATTGTTCTTGAGCGAATACAACGATATTTTCGAAAAGACTATGATCCATCTGACAATCGATTTCCATGTGGCATATGCAGCAAGTGCAGATCCGATTTGATTGACATAAGTGCCGGCAAGAAGAAGATCGAAATTCTACCTGAACTTTATGATTATATACACATTTCGCCCATCACTACCACGACGAGATCTAATCCTGTCCCATTATGTGACTGTGAAATATGCAATGTATCCCAGAAATCAGGCTGTATAACTCATCGGAGTAAGGGTCGCCCAAGAAGCATTGAAAGACCTACCAGTATGCCGATTGTGCTATGCAGCTTCTGTAAATCAGAATACGTAAAAGGTATCAATCATAAGTGTACGCAAAGAAATCTACGTGATAATATGTTGAGAATGATAAACTCAAGTGATGACAATACACAACAGGCTGTCGCATCATCGATTATCAGGAAATCCTCGATTGACAATATCACCAGTCTCTACTCCGGTGGTTCACATCCATTAAAAGTGAAAGTCCTCTCAAATAATGTGAAAGATTCATCTCAATTCAACATCGATGATATTATGAAATTTCAAAATGCTACCTCGTCATCTAACAACGAAATTCGTCGAATATTTATTCCATTTGTCAGAAGTGTTCTCGGAAAAGCATCAGTTGAATCGGATATTGGATCGAAACTTCGTGACAGATATAATAACTGTCTGGACTTCTTCAGTTGTACAACATGTGAATTCGAGTGTACTGCCACCGAGGATGGAACCTCAACCATTTCCAAAGATCTTGTATACTGTACAAATATCACAGATTTTGTTAATTTCGTTTGTGAAAAGCGCAACTATGAAAAAGCATCTGTCACCTTTAAAATGGGAATTGATAGTGGTGGTGGCTGTCTTAAGTTTTGCTTGAATATAATGTCCAATTCTGATACCAATAACGATTCAGAGAAACTGATCAATAGGACAATGCTCGACACAAGTGTGAAGAGGCTTCTCATTGTTGCTATAAGTTACGATGTGAAAGAAACATATTTTAATGTACGGCTAATCCTTAACCTGTTGAAGATCGATGAGATTGACTTTGAATATGTTTGTGCAGTCGACCTGAAAATGGCGAACATTTTATGTGGACTGCAATCACACTCAAGCAGTTTTCCCTGTGTATATTGCAACTGTCCGAAGATGGAATTCTCCGACAAGGAAAAATTCAGATCGCATCCAATGAGGACTATCGGTGAGATAAAGAAATATGCTGATGACTACATGAATGTACGACGTATGTACAACGAGAAGGCATCTGCTAAAGAGTTCAGGAGTTATGTAAATCATCCGATGATCCACGGTAGTGATAGTGAAATGCTTATACAACTGATTCCCCCACCAGAACTTCATTTACTTCTTCGTGTAGTAAACAAAATATCCAAGGAATTACAAACGGCCGTTCCCAATATTGCTGAGGAATGGCTAAACAAGCTTGGAATAGTTCAGCCCAAACATCACGGTGGGGAATTTACCGGAAATATGTGCCGAAAGTTATTGAAAAGTGCTCACGTTCTAATTGAAATTGGTAATAGATCGAATCAAGCATCGTTAATAAATCTATTTGGATCAACATTAGTCGCATTTGACAACGTTGTCGGCCATTCTTTCGGAAAACAACTTTGTCCTGTCTTTGAAAACTCTGTTAAAACCTTTGAAAACTTATATCTCCAAACGGGGATGACTGTGACAACTGCAGCTCATATTGTAATGGTGCATTTAATTCAATTTTGTAAGCTTAAAAATTGCGGACTATCACGCTTTAGTGAGCAGGCATCAGAAGCTGTTCACTCGGATTTTGACACTATGTGGAAATCAGGAGGAAAAGTAAGTCAGAATAATGAAAATTATGGAACGCATCTTCTTCACTGCGTAATTCGATACAACTCTCGCCATTTGTAAACTTCATGCACATCAAAGCTCGTTTATAAGATGTTGTAATACATAGAATTTAATTTAATCACAAAAGGCTTTTCAATCTCTAAAATTAAACAAGTTTTTAAGGATTCATATGGTATTAAAATATTAGAATCTATCACTATCAAATATTGTGTTATTATCATTATTAATAAACCTTGAAGCAGGCCAGATATCTATGTAAAATAGCAAACAAAGCTTCATGCAAGTTGTCAATTCTAGTGGAATATTATTCCCGATATCTAATAAGGTTAGATTTACAATAGCATTAAGTTTGAAGAAATTAGTCCAAAAAGTTAGTAGTAAAAAATTGAGGATTTGGACACAATCCGATATCTATGATTTTCTCGCAAGAAGCTCATTCAGGATTTGAACGACATATCACATGAGTATCTATGGATATAGTGTAGTTCAAAAATGAACTTCGTTTTGGGGTCGTATTTTTTATGTTTAGATTCAACTTCCGGTGAACCGTGAATGAAAGGACAATTATCTTTGTTCAATCTGTTATTTAGTTATTTATCAAGTAAGATAATTAATCAAAATGTAACAGTTGTTGAATATAGTTCTTGATAGGATAAGCACAAAAATTGGAGATTAACCTAATTGTTGCACACAAGAAAAACAGTTGGTTTGGAAGGAGGAAAATTAACGCTACATTAAAGGGCAGCCTGTCAGTTCAAATCACAATATAGACAGTGTCAATAAATTATTCTAATAATTAATGATTCAATTAAAATGGCAATGACATGAAATATTATTCAACCTCCAATGACAACAATTAACAATATTAATTTTTAAGACTATAGTTACGATACGCAACGAAAAAAGAAAAACTTTAAACTTACAGTTAACTTCTTGATGTTGAATTCACTCCAATTCGATCGGACTCACTTATACCAAAATAATATCATAAATATCAGTGTCACTTATACCGTCAATCTTCAACCGCGCTCGCTGATGTGTTGCCGTACACGCTTCTGTGTTGTTCTTCGCTGGCAGTTGTTGTTGTTGTTGTTACTTCTGTAGTTAAGTTACACCGCGAGATCCCAGAGTTCTTCTAACAGCAACTGAAGATGTCGCATGTGTTGTTGTTGTGTCAATTTCTCATCGTTTCTAATTTATGCAAATTTTTGAGACTTGACCATAAAACCACTTTCTTTTGAAAATTGAAAGAGTTTCCTTTAATCTCTGCTCGTTAGCTTTCGACCACATTTCGTTCTTATCACGGAATTTTTAATTTCCTTTTTTAACATGGACCATTAATCATTTTTCATGATATCATTTTTATCGACGTTTTTTCTTTCATCAACAATCACGTTATTCGCACATTGAATTTCTTTCTTCTATCAGTTTATTAATAGATTTATTCGCATCTCAGCTCTCTCTCAGCGTTTGATTCTTTGCTGACCGCTAGCTTTCTCGTCATTGAATATCTCGTTTACGAAACGAAAATGGCGTAGGCTGATCGGTTACATATATACATGCACACAAGAAATATGATGTATAAACATGAAAACGCACATAGGAACGACGAAGGGAACGGCACACAGGAACAACGAGGATAGGATAAGGGCACATGGGTTAGATTGAAACAAACAAACGTTAGATACATTAGCATAAGACACTATACGCGACATGCAATTATCGGAATTGAATCTTATTATGGAATTTGAATTGAATTGAATTGAACTGTTTCGACTGGAATTGGAATTGGAATTTAAATTTCTGCTACGGAATTGGAATTGGATTTAAAACATTTCAGTGGAATTTTTCCAGCTCTGGTAATAGCAGCTTTCCACTGCTTTGACGACAGACCGGGAAATCTGGGTTGACTACTACCCGTAGTAGGGAAGACGAAGGAATAGCCCGCTTCCTCTCCACTGTAGGGACCTTGTCGGTTGCAGTTGAGTACTTCCGGATGAACCAAAGCGGGTAGCCGTTCTTGATCAGGATATTCTCCAAAGCTGCCTCTTCTTCTGATAGGAACTGTGGTGAACAGATTCTCCGAACACGATGAAATAAGGTCCGAATTAGATTGACCTGGTATTTCTTCCGGCAGAATGACGAGAAATGCATGTACAACCCTGTAAAGCTGGCCTTCCGATGCATTCTGGTCAGCAACTGGCTGCCCGACTGCACTATACGTTCAATTTGGCTATATATCCAGTTCAATTTCATATCATATGATATCATTTCATATCATATCATAACTATATATCATGTTCAATTTCGCTATAATATCCAGAGAGTAGACCAATCGCTGTTTGTCAAAAAAAAATGAATGACTTTAAATATTAGTCTGTTCGTAAGTATTAGTATACTTTGTTCTACTTCTATGTCCTGAAATAAACATTTGCACACAAAGAATTCACGGCATACAACCATAGTGCCGTTAGAATGGTAGATTAAATGGTATTTACTGCACGACGGACGATAAATGACTCTCATCGTGCAATAAACATTATCGAAGAGCTTATATGGCTATATGGCTGTTAAAATTTCTTATCGCACTGTGGTTGTATGCAATGTATTCGTTGCATGTACACGTTTATTTCAGAACATAGAAATAGAACAATTGATATTTACAATGGTTTAGTATGGAGTTATTCTGAAACACTTATATTTCGCCAAATATTTCGATGGACAACGCTGAGACGAGGGCCAACATTATGGAGAAAACTTGTGCGCAATGATCTGAATTCTTCGAATCTGAAGGAATTGTGGCAATCGAAGCACTTTGCTGGAACTCACATTAATCCGCAAGCGACGCACGACTTTTTTCCTATCTCTGTAAGGTATTAGGAATTCCTTTTTGCCCACTTACTGTATTAGGTTCCTCGATATGCCGGCGATTTCGTATTAATCACACTTCTAGCAAAACGAAGCAGATAATACAAGCAGATAAACAGGATATTTGTTTGTTCATACGGCAAATGTTTGTTCATACGGCAATACTATGATGAAATTATCGCAAAATGAGAATATTTGCTTAGACGAATCTTTATACCAGCACAAAATACAAAAAATGTATGTACCTCGTTTACTTGATTCTACACATTCATTGAAACTTGGTTATAGGCTGTACTCGTAATCGAGAAACGCACTCCCTTGAATTTCTGCAAATCCGTTAGTTAAAATAGTAAAGAAAAAACTAGCTTTTACTCGACGTTTCGGGTCCAGACCCTTCTTCATAGAGTTTAAAACAGGCGCATATGATATGCTACTTGGACATATATATGTAAAAGCTGAATAAAAATCTATATGGCGCGACCTGTGTTCTCCTACAAGCCAGCAAGCTCATGACGACGATTCATAGATGGACATCTGTCCTGAATCATGCGAGCTTCTATCAAAGCAGTGTCAACCGTACTTCGCGTTCTCTGAAGGATATTCACATCGAAATCATCAAGGTCAACAGCAGTACAATCACGAAGATGCACACTCAATGCACTCTTATTGTCCTTATTCATAATACTCCGCTTATGTTCTTGATACCTAATTTTGAAAGATCTTGAAGTTTTACCTATGTAACTAGCATTACAAATCCGACATTTAAACTCATAGACGACATTGTAACTATTACAATTTATTTTTTCAGGCAAACGATCACAAAGGTTGCAATTGTTATGTTTTTTATTTTTATGTTTATTGCGACTATTTAGACAACGGGACAATGTAAGACTGGTGGTATTAACAAGACGAACATTGAGATTATATTTGCGAATCAGAGAATTAATTTTTCTGTTTAAGCTATCGTTAACGAAAGGCATAGATAAATTAATATCTTTACTTGCATTGGAATGACGCTTCCTATTCTTCGATTTCCGTTTAAAATCTTTTTCTTTGAAACCGTTTTTCTTAAGTTTTTGTTTAGCATTATGAATTGCTTCAGTTTTATTTGCTATCGTATTGCATCTTTCATCGGCTGTGTTCAGAGCATTTTCTATGAAGTTTCTTTTAACATGATGTGGTATCCAACTGTCTTTGCGTAGAGAGTTATCCGAAGTTAATGGCTTACTATAGTGCTTGTAACAGACACAATCGTTTTTAATCGAGATGCTCAGATCTAGAAAGTTTAGACAATTTTGTGGGATTTCTAAAGTAAATTG
Source organism: Prostheceraeus crozeri (assembly GCA_907163375.1). NCBI lineage: Eukaryota > Metazoa > Platyhelminthes > Polycladida > Euryleptidae > Prostheceraeus > Prostheceraeus crozeri. The sequence goes on along the minus strand of CAJQUW010008073.1, from coordinate 9,924 downwards.
AACATCTTTATTTATACTGTTGAATATGTTGAGAATTTTATAACTATCTTGAAAACTAGATGAGAAAGGACCCATAATAATGTCATCGATATACCGTTTGAATATCGGAGGTGAGATATTAATTTTTTTCAATTATTTTAAAGCTCTATTTTCTATGTAGTTCATGAAAATAACGGCGAAGGGGGGAGCATAATATGTGCCCATAGGGACGCCACCAATTTGGAGATATGTTTCACCACCATACTGTATCTCATAATTATAACTCACAAACTTAAGGCAGTTGCTAAATTGCTCCATCGTGAGATCAAAATGATTTATTTCATCCCAATGTCTTTGAGCAAATTCTACGATTACTTCGAGTGCCAGACTAATCGGTATGCTCGGATACAAAGCAATAACATCTAGAGATATGAAAATATCACCAGTTTTTACTCCCGTGTAATTATCAAGAATCTCACTTAATTGTTTGGAACTACTTAAATGTGCAGGGACAAAGTTAACCAATTGATTTAATATTTTACTACATAACCAATCGATTTTTTCAGTAGGAGTATTTATGGTAGATGCTATTGGTCTCATAGGATAGATTCCATTATTTTCAGGCTTATGGTCTTTTATAAGAGTGTAAAATCCAGCCGGTTGAGAGTTGGATGCATGAAGACGCTCTAACTGATTTCTACTTAATTTATTTTTGTAGCAAGAGTTAATTATCTTATTAGCTTGTCGTTGTATGTTTTCACATTTAGATCTAGACAATAGCTTATATGTATTTCCATTATCTAAGATATCCCTGTTATTTTGATTATGTTTTTCTTTATCAGTTACGCATAAACGTTTTGATTTATCTGTCGGAACAATTTCTAGATTATGTTCTTTTACAAATGTTTTAGTTTTTCTAATCTGTTTTTGTATTTCTCGGTAAGAATTACTGTTTTTAGTGAAGGCTACTTCTTTTTTAGTAACTTCTATGACTTCATATTTGAAAGCATTAAGAATATTTTCCGATTCTTTATCCATATGCTTAGGAAAACTAACCGTATTGCGCTCAAACGGAATATTGAAATTATTGCTATTATTTTGTTCATAACTCGTGGTATCGAATACATTATTCCAACGCAGTTTATACGTTAATCTATCCAAGTTTAATATCATATCGTCAATAAAACTGTCATCAAGTTTAGGCGGAATACGATAACTAGGACCTTTTTTAAGAAGACTCACGCAAGATTGAGGCAGCGAGTATTCACTATTATTAGTGAAAGCCTCACTTTCAGCATACCCAACTTCTCTCATTTTACTACTGGTACAGGTCGCGCCACATAGAAATTTATCAACTAAGACGAAAGGAAAACACGGCTTGTACACGTTGTCGTAGTCGTACGCAGGATACACAGTAGAAGTCAATGTGTTCCACTTGTTTGAATGCTTGTTGAACTTCTTACGGTTCTCACGTTTGAGGTCATCGGCCAGATGTTGCAGCATTTCGTAGAACACCTTCTCCTCGAGTCTTCTTGATAGCTTCAGATATTCATATCCTCTTGCTTGATTAATCACATACTGTTTGTTCTTTCTTTCTTGTATGCTCTCTCTAAGAATCTCCAACTTGAGGGACTTTTCTTTTCTCATTGTTGCTTTCCTTTGTTGTAGATCGATTGGAATTTTTACCATGTTGTTGATGAAGGTAGGTATCGTGCTGTTCTTCAAGCATGTCTCCAAGAAGATGATGTCACAACTGACTTTGAGAAACTTCATTTGAAGATTGATGAAGCCTTTAGCAGATGCACGCAAGTCTGTATCCAGGACTGCGGAGATCACATAAGTGATGGCAGCAAACGGGAGGATCATGATTATAGGCTGTACTCGTAATCGAGAAACGCACTCCCTTGAATTTCTGCAAATCCGTTAGTTAAAATAGTAAAGAAAAAACTATCTGAAACGTCGAGTAATTATAAGTTCTAAGTAAGTATAAGTAAGTAATTATAAGTAAGTAATAATAAGTTCAATTTACTTTAGAAATCCCACAAAATTGTCTAAACTTTCTAGATCTGAGCATCTCGATTAAAAGCGATTGTGTTTGTTACAAGCACTATAGTAAGCCATTAACTTCGGATAACTCTCTACGCAAAGACAGTTGGATACCACATCATGTTAAAAGAAACTTCATAGAAAATGCTCTGAACACAGCCGATGAAAGATGCAACCCGGGACGAGCAAACCGAATAATTTTGTTAGAAACTTGCTAACTGTTTGGTAATTTTGTGAAAAATAGAAATTTTGATAAATTCCTACTATGTTTGCTAATTTTGTTAGAGGCCTACCAGTTTCTAAGCAAAATAATAAAATTATAAAAAACTTTTTAATTTTGTTAAATATTTATGAAATATTAGTCAAATTATCCTAAATGTCAGAACAAAACATTAATTAAATACATGCTTTCAGATAAGATCTGATATGCCATCCAAAACGCAGTGTGTTGTCAGGAGCATTAAACTTTTGATTGACAAGAATCGATGAGAAATTGTCTCAAAAGGCATTGATTCACTAATATCTCTCATTGAAAACCTGTGATTCGATGCTTGGTCAAATGAGCTTGAAAATAAGTTTCAGCACGAATGTAGCAATCAGATCTTGTGTTCGAAATTGTATGTTTTACTTCCATATTGCTTGTATGAATCTTGTGTATTATCTTCGTGAAAACTACGCGATACGTCATGATATGAGCCTTAAATCGAAGAAACAGTTTAAGTCGTGTGAAATTTCACCGACTCTGAGATCCTATCGAACTGTAGTAATCGCTTCCAACTTGCTCTAATCGTTCTCAGGAAACGATAGGAATTCCCGTGACGAGAATCCTATATTGGGTGCTATATTTAGAAGTCTGTGTAAGGCGCTCAGAGAGTTGCTATCATTTCCCGATGTTTCACGAGTGTGTCACGAGCATGTTGCACGAGTAATCAGTTTTCATGATTATTTCTAAAGCATTCTAATTTATTCTAATGCATCCCAACCTCTGCAATTATCTAATTTATATTTCTGACCTATTCTGAGAAGGGATTATCATGTCTTCAAGATGGCGAGCCTCCCGACTTCGAACATTGCAAAGCATTTCTTCGCCGCGCTCTACGTCTATCAGTCAGTTCACGGATTCCTCATGTAGTGTGTGGGTGTGATTCCGCTCGTCGAAGTGAAGACTGACGGCGCAGTTTTCTCTATTCATTGAAGATACTGTAATATGCATGTTGTCATCCTTTGTTTAAGATCATTAGCGTCGAGTGTCCAGATGGAGTGTATATGGTGCGTCACTATTATTCAGACATGTGAGTAGCAAATAAATTGTATTTGTAAATCAGGTGTAAAAACAGATGACTTGAAAAAACATTCTAAGCCAACCATTCAAATCATAATGTCCTTCAATTACCAAATAAAATGTACATTCAGTCAAAGAATTAATCGTGTGATTCATCATGATCGTTGATAGGAGATGGAGACTTCGATCCTTGATGATGAGGCATATTTCCCAAAAATAGGAGTGGTAAATTTCCTCCATTTAAAAAAATTGCAAGCGTTCTCCGGATTCTCGAATAGAATCCGCAGCGTATGCGGCTGCCTTCCAGTGGGTGTTTCATTCGGGAGCTGGTCGGTACGATGATGATAGTGTGGTCCCTCATCAAATCGTATCAAATCATAAGAAAGTTAACTTCCTCTGAAATTCATCAGCATCGAGTATAGAGAGAGAATCCATATTCTATGGACAATCCTCACCATGACAGCGCGCACCGCTTAGCAATGTGCACAGCAGTCGTCCCATGCGTCATTGAATCTACTGAAAATCTATTCTTGAGAGAGAAAGGATACTAAAAAGTAGTCCACCAATGTGGCATTGAAACTGTCCAAGATACATGACTGAAGTGAAGTGGTCGTGCTAAACATCAGGATCACAGGCCTTCTTTGGGACCACACTATTATCACTGTACCAGCTGGTCATATGGAAAAAGATTGAATCTTCTTTTAATTTGCTGATTGATATTGTCGATAATGTAGCTTGCGTGCACATCTAAACCGTCGTTTGTCAGGCCTACATGCAGGGTTGGCATATTTTTTTTAAATACGAATTTTTGTGGTTTTTTAAATAGGTCAAATGCTTCACTGTATAATTTGGATTTGTGCAAGACATTTGAGGGTACGTTATTGTTACTGATTTCAGTTAATGGGGAAATTATTTGACATCAAATATCAAATCGGATTTTCTGCTTAACCGGCATATGTTTTCCACCGTGGGAAAATGTGTTATGGATTAATTCGTGCTGTTGTAAATTATTGGGATGATAAAAGATACTAAGATAGTTAAAAATATCACCTGATTGATTCTTATAATAGAAGCTCGATCAAAACCTGTGTCATCTTACTATTTTTCAATTATGCTACATTCTGTATGGCCTATTCCTTCTCTTATGTGCGTCAAATACATTCAATACTTTTTGCATCAAAAACTCTATTGTGCATTTCAGACCACAATATCATTGTCTATTAAAGAGATATAAATGGGAACTGATTGAAACTGACCAAACCAGCACAATTGATGGTAGAGGAACAATTACGACAGTTCTGTAGGCTGACATCTGCTGATGAGGTGAGTCTTTAAATTATGTGATTCTTCGCCACTGCCTCCGAATGTTTTGGTTTTAGCAGCAGTGAGTTTTTCTGCTGTTAATCCTTGGAGCGATTCGTAACAGGATGACTTCGATCAACAGTTATAATGTATAAATATGTAGGGCTATTCTTGTCACTGCCTCCGAATGTTTTGGCTTTAGCAGCATTGAGTTTTTCTGCTGTTAATCCTTGGAGCTTTTCGTAGCAGGATGACTTCGATCAACAGTTATAATGTATAAATATGTAGGGCTATTCTTGTCATTGCCTCCGAATGTTTTGGCTTTAGCAGCATTGAGTTTTTCTGCTGTTAATCCTTGGAGCATTTCGCAGCAGGATGACTTCGATCAACAATATATTCAATTAATTTCAACAGTAAATTTCATCAATGTTTTGCTACGGCGTAGGTTAACTGTAATTTTATCAATAGAATGTGAGCGGTCTGCGAACCCACTTTATGCGTCAAGATCAAACCCACAAGTTTTATGATAAGTAAATTATACATGTTATAATTATAATGCAATATATTTACACATCGTTAAACTTAGTTTCTATTCATCTTGACTCATTAAGTGGATTCGCAGGATGCTCACATTTTATTGATAAAACTAGAGTCCATCTACGATATATGTTGTGGCAAAATATTGGAGCATGTCTAGAAAACATTCTAAAAATGTTTTAAGATAACATTTTCATAATATTCTCATGTATTGTCATTTGAACATATAACATTTTTTGGAATGTTTTTATAGCAAATTCACGACATTTTCTGAACAGTTTTAGAATGTTTTTGTTGGGAATTCACGTAAGAGTTGTGTAAGATAATATCAGAGAGAAATTTGAGACATTTTATTAGAATTTTACCAAATAATTTGCTATTTGCTAAAAATTGGCAAATCATCAGCTATGTTAGATAAATATTTGATAAAATTTTAGTAGAAGTTTAGTAAAATGTTGTCAAGTATTTGCCAAATATTTAACAAAAGCATCTGGTGTGTTCGTCCCGGGAATACGATAGCAAATAAAACTGAAGCAATTCATAATGCTAAACAAAAACTTAAGAAAAACGGTTTCAAAGAAAAAGATTTTAAACGGAAATCGAAGAATAGGAAGCGTCATTCCAATGCAAGTAAAGATATTAATTTATCTATGCCTTTCGTTAACGATAGCTTAAACAGAAAAATTAATTCTCTGATTCGCAAATATAATCTCAATGTTCGTCTTGTTAATACTACCAGTCTTACATTGTCCCGTTGTCTAAATAGTCGCAATAAACATAAAAATAAAAACATAACAATTGCAACCTTTGTGATCGTTTGCCTGAAAAAATAAATTGTAATAGTTACAATGTCGTCTATGAGTTTAAATGTCGGATTTGTAATGCTAGTTACATAGGTAAAACTTCAAGATCTTTCAAAATTAGGTATCAAGAACATAAGCGGAGTATTATGAATAAGGACAATAAGAGTGCATTGAGTGTGCATCTTCGTGATTGTACTGCTGTTGACCTTGATGATTTCGATGTGAATATCCTTCAGAGAACGCGAAGTACGGTTGACACTGCTTTGATAGAAGCTCGCATGATTCAGGACAGATGTCCATCTATGAATCGTCGTCATGAGCTTGCTGGCTTGTAGGAGAACACAGGTCGCGCCATATAGATTTTTATTCAGCTTTTACATATATATGTCCAAGTAGCATATCATATGCGCCTGTTTTAAACTCTATGAAGAAGGGTCTGGACCCGAAACGTCGAGTAAAAGCTAGTTTTTTCTTTACTATTTTAACTAACGGATTTGCAGAAATTCAAGGGAGTGCGTTTCTCGATTACGAGTACAGCCTATAATCATGATCCTCCCGTTTGCTGCCATCACTGATATTGAAACTTGGGCTTGAGTTTTCGGTTCTGACCCAAAGTTTTGGCCCAACCTTGCTGACATACCAAGAGCGAGAATTTCTTTCTCAGTTTCACAAAAGTTATAAGAGGACAAAATGATGAAATTAATTTGTTTTTGCGTCCTGACCTTCACTGAATTTGTTGATTCACTAAGCTGGTTCATTTTTTGTAATGAATATTGGAGATACGATATTTCAACTTAACTTATGTATGATCCATGATCGAACGCATGAGAAATTGATCTCTGTCAGGGTACAGAGACATTTTCTCGCCATTTTCAGTAAATGGTCTGGTTTTTAGAAATTTGCGCAATTTAGCAAAAAACGCATACATCGAAATTTGACATTTCTAAAAGTAATGGCTATGATGAACGCACAATTTTGCGAGTGAAGAACAATATGGAAAAGAGAACAAGCAGATCAAAAGAAGAAAAGGCTGAGAATGAAAAGGTTGTGTATTGGTCTGTTCCCTACATTGAGCGCACGATGATGCGTCGTATTCATGATATTAGCGAAAAATTGTCTGAAAAAGCTAAAATAGTCCCTCCTTTTAAAACCAACAGAATTCAAAATCACTTCAAACACAAAGATCTGATTGCGGACGCTGTTAAATCAAATGCTGTGCATCTCTACACTTGTGATCACTGTCCTATGCGATACGTGGGTGCCACTTGATGTCATTTTGCTTTTCGCATTTCGGAATATTTAAAAGGATACCCGTGTCAAACTGAAATTTCTATGCATCAACATAGTCCTTAAGCTGAAAACTTTTCTATCATTGGAATATCGAGATATTCATTGATACTGGAATCTATTATACTGAAAGAAAAAAGGATTGGCTATCTAATGAAAGGAACAGACCGGTACCTTTGCACTTTAATTGGTCACCTTGACACTCTTTCTCCGCAGTTTTATCTCGAATGTTTTTACTTTGAACAGTATTTGGATCATGTACGTATCATGCCATGAATTCTCTGCATATAGGCATTGATTTTGCCTTTGCATGTGTTTGCCGCTAAGGATGGAATCAATTTACATTCCGAAGTATGTTCGATTGAGTGAACACTCTGTTTTTCCTTCTCAGAATTATGAAGGTGGGTCAAATGTATGGGGTCCGTCATTTCGGAGAGGGCCCGTCAGCTAGGGTTTGAGCGTACAAGATGTTAAAGGACCCGAAACGCGACCTAGCTGGTCATCTTGCTGATGAGCCCCTTCTTTTCGATTTTGTTAGCCTTTCTGGACTGTTCACATCTTGTATATTTCGTTTTATTGTTCTGTGCGCCTAATGTTTTATTCTTTACATGTAGGAGTGTACAAGCATCTTACCCGCTGACCGGCGTGAACGCCTATCAGTCCTTTTTAGGACTAACATTACTAACGATTGTGTAATATATTCATTATTATGTATTATTATCTTTTAAGTACACTAACCTGACTTTTTCCTTGATTATATATAATTAATTACATATTTTTTCCAGTTCTTTTTGCAATACTGTTAAATTCAATTTGTTGCTATTTATCTTATCGATTATCAGTTTACTTCTGAATTGTTGTCACCTTTTTATCTTCATTTTTGTGTAACTTTAATTTCGTGTAACTTGGCAATATGTCGTTCTTTCTATGTGTTCTATCACAATGGCCTATGGAAGCTTATTTAGTGAAAGACTCATCATCTTATGTATATATCTTCTTTTGTTTCTCTAAAAAATCGGTCAAAATCATTTGAACTTTGAAAGTATTGAAATACCCAAACATTTTAAATATAATTTTTGCATTTATCAAATAAATTTCGACTTAATTTGTCAATTATTGATAAAATTGCAGTTTTCATTTAGCAGCTAACGTGCACTTCTGCTTTAAAGATCTCGACATCCCTGATCCAACCTCTACGTTAACACAGTGTAAACTAAAATGTGCGTGAGCCAACAAACATCGTGTTCCAACACAAGATTTCACTCACAGAAGTGAAAATCAATAGTAAATTCCATCTATAAATTCATTTAAGTTTCGGTGATTTTGATTTCATATAATTTATCCATTTATGTACAAAACTGTCAAGCTCAATTTGCTTGATGATATTTTTTGAGTGACAGGATCAGTACTTCATTTCAACATGTCAGCGTTTAATGTTCACTCAACAGTGCTCTGGCAACGGAATTGGGAAGATCTTATGATTTTGTGCGAAATCTTGTGTATATAGGCGCATGAGATGGCGTAATATCAAGGATTTGATAAAATGGCAATATAAATATGAATAAACCATTTGATTATTTTTGAAATTGTTCAAGCTATTAGCCAAGTTTTAATTTTATGAAAGCAATTGATAAATTGCCAAAAGGAATATCAAAGCTAAAAAATTATCTGAGAAAGTTCTTTATTGATTTTGATTCATACTTCCATAGAAATTTTCAGGAGGAAATCTGATTTCATGTAAAATTCACAAATAGCGGATTTTCTAAGTTTAGTATGCGACCATGTTATCCAAACAGGAAAACCTAAATTGTCGTTTAAAAATTCTAAGATGCATCTGAATACGCATTCGTATTCTGAATACAGTTCAAAATAAAGAAATTGTTTCGTAATTTCTAGAAAAAATGTAATTTTCAAGAAGAAAACATGTGATAATGAAAGTGATGAATAGTGACGATGACGATAGTGAGTCCAATAATGAACGATCATGGACATTTGCAGCCGCAGGTCCTCTCCTTCCAGCGACTTATTTCATCTTAGCTTACTTCATTTTCTCATTGTCGAAATTGCAAATAAGAGTCATCACAAATTTTCATGCTCATTGTAATCTGCATTCATCCATAATTTGTAATCATTATAATCATTATTTTCATTGTGATCATTATAATAATCATTAATTCATTTACACTCACTTTAGGGAGGTCTCACTTTAAGGAGAATCGATTTCATTTCGCGTGCGATTGCTTTAGTGAATTCTCTGACTTCTTTGGATTTTTTTGATAAGAGAGAGTACATGTATTTGATTTATGCTTAATATTTTCTGTTATAATTGTCTTTATTGTCTTCATCATTGTGCTTGTAATTCTTTTTTTATGATAGTGACTGTAATTGGCGTCAGCTGTAGTAATTTATTGAATAAACACAAAAAAGAAAATCAACGTGTTTTCAGTTTTGGAAAATAGACGTTTCTTTACTTCTAGTGAATCAACATTGTTTTGTGTACTATTCAGTTTGTGAGTAGATATGCAACCACTCATTTTTCTTTCAAACTTTCAGATCACAATTTTTGTATTAATTGTGAGAATATGAACGATGAAATATTGTTTATTACAGGCATTGAGTTGAGTCTTAGATCATATTTCCCATATTTCATAAATTTTTGGATACAGTTCTGATTCAACAATGATGTTT
>CAJQUW010008072.1:0-152148 GCA_907163375.1 Prostheceraeus crozeri | reverse complement strand
CCCTATCAACCACAAAAGTCGCCCAGCGGTCGCCGCGACGGCCCTCGCGTCGCCGAAGTCGCCGCCGCCCGCGACTCCTGGTGGCGGTTCGCCTCGACTGTATGTGGGCGACCGATGCCCGGCGACCGCTAGTTCAGCAAGTCGCCTCGAGTGTCAACGGCTGACCTTCATCATATGTCGGTTTTAGCATTTAACTAGGCCTCCATGATGTCAGAAAGGCAATATTCCGGTATTCGCAAAACATAAATTGCAAAAATTTCGAATCAGCTTCAGAGTTTCTAATTAATTAAGACTCAAATGTAGAATGCTTGAGGAAAAAGATGCTTCTGATGCAGAAATTCGAACGCATATAATCGAACTAGATCAATGCATTTCCCGCGAGAAAATGATTCGTGTGCCCCTCGTCAAAAAGTCATTGGCCACTTGAAAAAAAGGGGCCAACAAATTTTTCGAAAATGGCTTATTTGGAAGTAAAAATGCATGGGGGATCAAATGTCAATTTGTGACCGTATCTCTTCGAAAAATGACGTGAAATGTGATCTCTTAAAGTCGAGGGTTGCCCCCCCCCCCAATATTCCACGTTTATCTTTTTGACCAAGGGGGTGGTCCCGTGAGTCGGCCCTTTAAGTTCACAACGAGCTCCTAATTTTTGAAATAGAAATGACCACCAAGAGTTGTCACACAACACCACATCACATTGAGCAGCGAATTTCTTGTGATTTCTAAGAAAAACGTATCTCCAATGTTAGTGGACTGGCCCGAAACTGTCATCGATCGGCCGTCTGGCACATCTAGGCAAGTTTTTCCTTGGAATAAATAACCTTAGCTCATTTCTCTCAGTGATTTTCGCTACATGATGATATGATGCATTCAATCGTGAAATGCTGCGTCAAACATCTTTGGTTGCGATGCTTCATATATATTTGCATGACGCATCGATGGCAATGAAAAAATTGCACAAAATTCTTGACTTAACCCTTTAGGGTTTAGTGGTACATTTTTATACCACCAACAATGTATTCTTTTGTGATCGTGTTTCGGCTCTTGTTTTCCGTTATCATTTACCATATCTAACAACTTGGTAGAAAATGCATTGAAAAAAAAAAACTGTGACGAGTTTGTTTTACAAAATCAATTATTTTCTAGTGGATACAGACGATGAAATTGTACATTTTTTTCATTATCGACTTTTTGAGAATTGCATCGGGTAAGTGTTCATGTCATCTGCCTCTTTCATGTTCTAGTAACTTTTCTACCACAATTTTGGTAAAGATATAACCTAAAAAACATAATTGGTCAAGACATGAAGGCTGATAATTTGTTCGTATAGATGCCAAAATTGAAATAGAACACGTAGTGGTACAAATATATACAACTAAGCCTTAGAGGAAAATTATGCAAAATAATGAAATATTCACGAATGCTAGTACAATGTTCTGAAAAATGTATTGCTAGGTACTTGACATACATCCAAAAAGCCTAGATACACTTTTGCGTCTATGACGCTCCACCAATGTAGTTTTTGGCAAATTTTTTTCTTCAGGGACTCGACCACACACTCTTAGCATCGTTATTTCGAAGTTGTTCCACTAGGCTATGTCCATTTCTGTGTGCATGTTTCCTCAATTATTGTTTATAGCGTAGATGTTTTCTTTCTGTGACATTAAGTAATACAAGTGAATCTTCTAGATAATGTACAGAATCAGAAAATGATTACAAGTAGCTGCTGTTTCAAATTTACTTCTCATTTCAGGTGATGGCGGAAAGAATTTTCATCACCAAACGATCTGCTGTCGACAAGCAATACAATTGCTTTTCGCCGATGATTCCGATGAAGAGCCTGCCCATGTTGATAAGAGGATATGTCTCTCCTTGAAGCGGACTATGACGCCGGATTGGACGAAGCCGTCATATCGACTTCACAAGCACCTGAATCTGATGAACGACCTACTACTTCAACTGTAACAAGACCCAAGAAACCCTCTTCTGTAACTCATGGAAGACCAAAGCTAGTCTTCAACCCAATCCATCGTTCTCAAAAACAAATGAATATGACATTATTCGGTCTGACATCCTTGAACTGAACTGCCCATATGAAGTATTTCTCAAAGTTTCTGGGTTGAATCAACTTAATGGTGACAGTACTAATTCCCCATCACACGAATACGCGAAACAAAATGGGAACGTTTTTTCTGTTGAAGAAGAAGAAATGAAGGCCTTCGTGGGTATTTGAGTTCTTCTAATGGGCCTGCATGTTCTTCCTGAAATGAGGGATTATTGGTCCACTGACGAACATTGGTGTTCCATTTTGTGAATAATATAATGACATGTGCAAGATTCGAAGCAATTAGAAAGAATCTGCACTTCTCTAACAATTGGGACGCCACCCCTAATGACCGTGCCTACAAGATACAGGCGTTTTAGATCATTTCAACATGCACTTTTCAGGATGCCATCAGCCCTTCAAAATCCCATTCAATTGACGAGCGAATGATAAAATTTAAAGTCATAACATCATGAAGCAATACATCAAGAACAAACCATCATGCGCTAGGGATTCAAAATGTGGGTCAGAGCTTCGCAAAGACAGGCTATGTCTTCGAATCTCACCTGTACACCGGAAAAAAGCCTGATGAATTCTCCGACTCTTCACATACACTTGGCGAATCGGTGTCTGCAACTGTCACAAACATTAGAGATAAACGATGTTGTTTTAGCGTTTGACAAGTTTTTCTCTCTCGTTCCCTTGATGGAGAAATTGCATGAATATTGCATCAAGTCGGTTGCAACCATCAGAAAGAACAAGAAGCACTTGCCCCAATTGAAAACTGACGCAGCGATGAAGTCTGGGGAAACATTTGGCACTGTCCAAAGCAATGGGAAGGTGGCATTTATCCAATGAAGGATCGACGGTGCGTGTGCGCTGTATCGAATTACTTGACGCCTCATGGAGCGACCTCTAAACAGCGAAAGTCAAAGGATCGGCACAAAACAGAGGTTGACATCCCGATAATGATAGCCATGTACAATTGCTACATGGGAGGTGTGGACATCTCTGATCAAGGGAAAGAAGCTATGAAATCGACCAACGAAGCCGGTACAAATACTACCTCAAACTATTCTTCGATCAAATTGACACCGCCATTTCAAATGCCCTACATAGTGTACAAGCAGATGAAAGACGTCCCTTCCATGTCATCGAAGGACTTTCCGCTTGAAGATTGTTCATGGTCTATTAGTCAATTCTCATCAAGATCCAAACCGTGGTTCGAATCGGCAAAGTCGAAGAAAAGAAAGTTACTCCAACCATTATCCAATGGTATTCCTCATCTTCAAATTGTCAAAAGCAATAGAGCAAGATGTAGGTTATGTTCTTCAAACGAAAAAGACTGCCGAAGTAATGTATTCTGCAGGATCTGTGACGTTCTCTATGTCTGAATAGTCAGAGGAACTGCTACTCATGTTATCATGAATAGTTTTCATTCCCCTATGTTTGATAGGCCTAAATTTGGACACAACACACGAATGATAATGTATATTGCTAATCATCATCAATCATCGATTGATCATTTTTTTGAGTTGTATGTGAAAAACAGGCATTTCTCCAACAAATGTAGTGCCCTGAATTACACAATAACATGAGGGGTTTGGTATATTGCACAACATCAAAATACAATTTTAACCATGCCTACGTAGGTACTTGCATTAAAGAGCGCAACAACAATTGCAAAAAAACTATCTGCCGAAATCGAAAATTTCACTAGGGTATAGTGGTACAAAAATGTACCACCCCCAAAAATAATATTCCCGATATATATTTTTCAAAATACTTGAGATACGTCTTAATGGGACCCAATAACAACTATCCATGAGAAGAAAATAAGATTCCTCAGTAAAATGGAGATCTGTGCCCTAAAGGGTTAACCCTGAACTTCATATCATTCTGACCATGATTCTGACTATGCCTGAATTTCAATGCTTGTCAATTTTTTCGTCAATCAAGGTTGCAAGTTGTATTATTGTTCATTCATTAAATTGTAAATGAATGGAAGAATCCTCGATGAGTGTTGCATAATATCTCGGTCGCTTCAAGCCTGTGATACAGTTAGGGAGAGAATGGAGAGAGAGAATTCTATTAATAGATGTGATAGTTGTCGCTCATGAAAGTTAGACGAGGGCGAAGCCCGAGTCTAACTTTCATGTGCGACAACTAACTTGTTCTTAGTGTCTGACTTTTACGCCCCTCTCAAATGAAGCTGCGAATCTCCGACTCTCTTAGGAAACCCATTTATGCTTAATCTTGCCCCTCATTGTTCTGTCATGGCACATCTCTGAAAATAGAAGGAGCCGCCCCGCATTTTATTATTTCTAATATTGGACTTCTGGTTAAAGCGAGTTGCTATCTGAAATTTGCATACTTTAAAAGAGATGATTCAGTCAGACTTAATATGATGCAATCAGACTGAAATATATTCAAGTTAAACAGAAAACAAAGTCATATCAATATGGAAGACCGACGACAATGGACACACGATTTACGTTCGTATCCACCCAAGACATTGACTCGTGCATTCAGAGGAGTACACCGAAAAATACCATCAAGAACAACACCTTCGCACTCATGTATTTGTAATATTTGTAACTCATGTAATATTTGTATGTGTACTGATACTGATGATGAGCATTAACGTTTAGAATTTAACATCAGAAACAACGGTTTTGATATGATATTCACTTGTTTATTTGAAAGGTAGGAATCTCTCCTCTCAGTTTTGCCCGTCACCATATAGCAATCGATACGGAAAGTAGCGCCGAACAACGATTATCTAATAATTGAGATTCTGTCAAATTGTCAAACTTCAAGAAATAACAGTCAACACCCCCTCATTGAATTTGTCTCACACCTCAACACCGCCTCATCTATGCAAACTTCGAAACACCAAATAGCGCCCCGCATTAATTGCCAAACAATGACTAGGTTGGTCAAATCGCCCATCTCCAAAAATCACAGCAGCCCCTCATATGATGTGGCGCCAATCAACTTCACTGAACAACAACCAATTCACTCAACGACAATATTTCAACTGTTGGTTGTACGCACACAAGAGCGCTTTGTCCAGTCCAGCCCGATAACAGATAACTTTCTCGTGCGCCTTCGAAAGCGCAGCGCAATCGGAAGATCACATTTCAACTCGAGGGGTGAAATAGAGGTCATCGCTTCATTTCACAAAGAGTGCGCTATTTGCGCAGAATAATCTAGAAGTTTCATTCGTGTCTCTACTTTTAGAGTTGCCTGACTGACACCTGTGGACATCGTATGTAAATTGATTGATCTTATTAATGGATTATCAACCAAATTACAATATAGAAAATGCGAGGAAATATCTTGAGCCGAAAATATTATCTAATGGATTACTTATCAAACGAAATTCGCATCAGGTAAGTCGAATGAAGTGATGATAGATAAATTTAGTAAATAGCGGTTTACCTGCGCACTACACATTATACCAAACACTGAATTGACTGAAATACATGTATTTCAACAGATAACTTTGTGAATTAGATGTGATGTAAAAAAGTGTTCCTTTGGTTATAAATGTTTGACTATAGGTAAAGCAAGCCAATTTTTCAGGACCATTCAATAGAATCGTGCGGACAGACTGACATCGTTAACGAATCGCTTCGCATGAATACAGTGAATCCAGTCGAAGCTCGTTAATTCAACACGACAATTAAGACTTCGGTCAATCAAGATCATACCGGCCGCGGCATTTTTTGTATATTTGGCGGCTTATATAAGATGCTTTTGAATTCAGACTTTCAATAATTAAGAGATAGTAAACCTGGTATTTATACTCTTGATTATCGAGCTTTGACTGCAAGAAACTTTGCACAGCGTTGGCGCTAAGTGATGGTTCGCTGCAATGAGATAGAGTCAATTCTGGTAACTTGACATTAGACGGCGTGAAGTAGACGGCCATAAGACATAAGGGTAAACATTTTCGAGTAAGCTGCAACGTTTAAAATATTTCATTTAACCAACCTCATCCCCACAGAGATTTCACTAAGTTATCTCATTTTTACATGTTACCACTACAGTTATGCATCATCGCGATAGGCTACCTCTGTATAGCTGAACATAGACGAAGCTATTGCTGAATTTTTCTTAAATTCGCGTGCTTTACGTTTGCTCAACTTCATCGCAATTAGTCTTAATTATTTTTATAAGCTTAATGAGTCTCATCGATCTTCTTTCTCTTTGAAAGAAGATTTTAATGTTTTACAAAAAATATTTTGCAATTTTCAGGGATATCCTGTGAAATTGATGAGACGATAATTTGTCAATATAGATTAATTGATATTGTTGCTTGAAGCAAGTGATTTCGTCAGATTGAGAAAGCATGTCATAAGTCGATTGAATTAAAGCGTCTATGCCGGTTTATAAAAAGTGTCTAATCTTCGTAAGTACTTCATCCAGGCTCGTGAATATCCCATTCCTTGAACTGCGAATATGAAAGGGCCATATACTAACACAGAGTGCCACACTTTTAGGTTTAATCGTTTTGAATCTGTTCAAGTTTTATGTACGAATGTGTAGCCTTCAGAGTGCAAATTTAAACAGATATAAATAATGAGAGCATGCACAGTTAATTGGATTTTTCAATCGTGGCAGAAGTCTTCAAAATTCTTGTTTCACATATCTTATCGGCTACAACGCCAGAATTTTAGCTGAGCTGATATTTCTATCTGAAGCCTCGTCTAGCCGTAAACCGTTCGCTCGCCTTTGGCCATGTCTAGTCACAATTTCTCCTGTGGCCACGTCATCAATTCTTTTAGATAGATCTCAGAAGAAATAAAGAGCTGTATTAAACTTTTTGCATGTTAACATTTTCTAACAAATAATCTGATAGCTGTTTCAAGATGCGAGCGCTGCAATTGATCACAGTCCAGAGAATGAATGTATTTCCGGTTGCGTATCAATCTTCATAACATCTCATTCTATCACCAGGAAATTCAAGAAATAACCGGGTGATTTTCGAAAAAATTGGAAGAGTTGTTTCAGACCTCCAAATCTATCTCATAAACTTCACAGCCTATAGTGATGTTTTTTATTCCTATCCTGCAGAGCGCATGATATTGACTAATTCTTTCAAAAGACCGGTCCACTTATTCCTTGACTTACGACTGTCATTCAACGGTTTTCGTTGCATGAATAGAGAGAAAGATGAGTCGCGCAAATCTGAGCAAGAGCACCGAAATGGCATTTCGCTCACTCACTAGCTCGCTACAACGTTCAGAATTTGGCAGTGACTGCTTTCTGTCTGGTTATTGAAATTGGTCGTAATTCCTGTGGCTCAGCAGATAGAGCTGGTCTGAACAGTGTTTCTACATCAAACTTTATGCAGACTTGCTTTTATGCATAATTAAGGTTTATATTGACCTGGGGTCTAAACATGTTTCTACGTCGAACTTTATGTAGACTTGCTTTAATGCATAATTAAGGTATATATTGAACTGGGGTCTAAACATGTTTCTACGTCGAACTTTATGTAGACTTGCTTTAATGCATAATTAAGGTTTATATTGACCTGGGGTCTAAACAGTGTTTCTTCTACGTCGAACTTTATGTAGACTTGCTTTAATGCATAATTAAGGTTTATATTGACCTGGATGACTATTGACTACTTTCAATATTAGGCACACGTGAGATTTCAATTCAAAATAAAGGCAGAAGGTGTCACTGTCATTTGCATCGCTCAATGATCGTCGGCATTAAAAGAGCGGTGCCACGCACGACCTGATTATCAACTGAATCATTCAAATGACTTTTGCAGACACAAATGATTTACTGGAATCACAAAGCCACTCACATCGTTTTAAAATTATTTGCTGTGTTTGATTTAGGTACGCCACAATGAAGTGGAAATGTACTGACCGTACGTAGAGAAGCTTCACCATTTTAAATGCAGCTTTATTTTTCAGGCAAAGCAGTTCTCACTGATCGGCGGCAGCGGACTAAACGAAATATTTTAAAGGATTTTGGCTGCGGATATTTCGATGAAGTATTCATTTCACGGCAGGAACAATAAATTTCCATTCAAGAATTCCCGAATTTATCGTGCGGTATCAAACTTTCTAGACCTCGATGTGACTGAGAAGGTTAATAGAGGCCTCTCTGCAGAGCGTACTAAAGCACGCAAAAGATAGATCTGATGGAAGGAGGCACCAACGCTCCCCTGCAGCTGAGTAATTGTGCCTGATACTCCTTTTCTCAATAGGTGACTCAATTTTTCATCTCTTGTATTTGGTGTTATATCCTGGTTATCTGTGTAGCTGCTATTGTGCATATAATCTAAATGGCAGGAACTTTATTAACAACATCAAACCTGCATGTTTCTGTCAAAATTTTATCTGGAAAATCGATGCTTTTTTCTGACAATTTGGAGTCATCAAATTTCAATGTAATTAAGAAAGTTCCTGTTATTTAGATTGTACTACGTAATTATGTCTTTCGATGCCTTTCATAGAACATTTTGTAACCTCCATAGAACAGTTGTATTTTTCGATCGTTAATTTGTACTTTTGTATCTTCAGTGCTTATAAATACAATTTTCATGTGTGCACATTAAATTTTCATTGAATCGGTGCAGGTGTATTGCAAAATATTGTATTCTGTGTAATTTCGCTTTATTTCTACTACTCCTCATAGGAAGCTTATTGGTTTTCAGTGGAGCAGTACTGATGCACCTGCATCTTAGGGAGACAGCTCTAGTGTTTTACAAATTAATAGCGCAATGGGAAATTTCAACTGAAGGGTAGGGGCAAATCGGTAGAATCGGCGACCGCAGCTACCTACAGGCGACCGCTGGTAGACCTCCGGGCGACTGCGCTCCGGCTCTTAAGGCGACCGCCTCAGGCAGTCAGGGCGGTGGACAAATAGGAATCCCCGGCGACGCTGAGGGCGACCTTTAGGCGACTCCGAAGGCGACTGACCATGGCGGTCGCGGCGACCGCTCTGGTTGATAGGGGCTGCTCGATGTGTGTTTACAGCTTTATCAGATTTCCTAGACCAGGCCTATGTACCTAGTGCATACTCAAATACGGACTTGAACGAAACTCCTACGGTAGTTGCAGAAGTTCCAACTCCTTTAATGCCAGATTTGGCATATGGTCGACAATCGGTTTAGCGCGCCCGCGCTACCATCGCACGGAGCTAAAGCAATTTATAGTAGCTATTGCAAGGATGTCGAATGTTTGACTGATCCTAATATTGCGACGGCAAAAAGCAATGCTGAAAACTCATTTTTCTATATCAGACTTTATTGTCATCGAACATGTCATTGATCTTCATTGATATTAGAATTTACAGGAATGTCGTCGTCTACACTTTCCCGTTCGTAACACTTCCAACGTCTATCAAGTTTGTCAACGGCAATATCAATCCTCTGAATAGTCCAATCATCTGATTTTTCGCAAGGCCGCCGAGCCCAGAAATAGACCATTCCTTTGCCACGCTCACCAGATATAGGAATCTTCAGCTGAAAAGGAGGAGAAACAAACATAATTCAACACATTACAAATTCAGGAATTTTCATACCATAAAAGTGAGTGACTTAGACATTTCAAACTGATCAAATTACAGTTCTAAACAAAACTAAGTAATTATATACGCTCCTCGACATTCAGGGGATTTCCTTGAATTGCTGCAGCGCACCAAAATTTGTAGAATTCACTATTTCTTTCAACTGTCATAAAATTAGGAAATTCTGTCGCTGCAAATCGAAGCCTAAAAATACTTTGCTTTGGCATAAATGGCTTCATTCTAGCCATCAGTAGACAGCATTCACATCAACCAGTCATACACTTAATTTTAATCCGGGAAACGAAACTTCACTCCACTACTTTTCGCATTCCTGGATACGAGTGTTAGCTACCATCGGGATTGGGCGATTCAACCCCGTCGCGAAGAGGGCGTCTAGGCGTGATGATTCTAGTCCGAGATGGTCTTGCACATTCTCCTTAGCATCTCCACTCGCTCGCTCCACCCGTTCTATCAACAACTTCCTTAGAATTCACGTGCGACTGAGCACACTGCAAGGTGCTGTGATGGACAAAATGAAGTGAACGGATCATCAGGCTCATGTTTCTGCCTCCAGAGTCATTGGAAAAGTGAAAGCTGATGGTTGACAACGGGTGGCGTCCAGTCTACGTCATACCACCGATCCCCATGAGCTTCTCCTTTCTTCGCCATGATTGTTGGCACTCCGGGTGTATCTTCTTTTATGATGACGCTATTCGCTGCGCTTCATATCTCAATTCACTTCGTCTGACACCTTCCTTCCGATCGCCGTCCCGAAAACCGTCGGTTGCTTCGTGAGCTCCCCTCTCCTACCTGCTTGTCCATTTGCTTTTCTTTTAACCTGTCGGAGCTCACCACAGCTATAAATTCTCTCTCTTCGTTGAATACAGCTGGTTCTGACCACATCCTGCACTTATTGCTCCAAAATCGGCCTCTCTTTTCTTTTGCATAGTAAGTATATTAGGATTAAGTATTAGACCTACTTCTATGGTCACATTGCTCAGTACTCGTTTCTTCCTGACTGCCTTACATCTTTAATCTCAAAACTCTTTCAGCGTCTCGTGCTAGCCCGCCTTTCCTTTCTCATCGAATCTAAAGATCCTCTGACCCTTCCTCAGGCCGCCAGTGAAGGTGGGAGGATTACCCGACACTGTCCAACCGATACGGGAGTGGCGAGACGACATAGAGTCGCAGAAGGGGAACCCCCAGGCTTGCCACTTCGCAAAGACAAAAATACAGACTTGGTGATGGGCATCTTAGTAGTATAGAAAATGGTGTCAAGTGTCAAGTGTCATGTGAAATGGAATAACTTAAGATTGAGATATTTGTGGGACACATGAGCCTATCAAGCTGTTCAACTGTAGCCAGAGTACAGACTCTGATTTCATTGTTCATAAACAACAACGAAATGTACATGCAATGCTGACTGAGAAAATAGGAAGCTTTGATATTGCAACAAATACAAGTATTTTGAGAGATAAAAACGAGTTCTTCGTATGATATCATGACTTAACATTGGACTCATCGTTCACTTAGCAAACATAGAATCGATTATTTTTTGACTATCTGAATCGAGATGTGACATTTTGGACTCTCGCTCTGATTTTAGGCGCAGTTTTTTTTAGCACGAATCTCTTCAACCGCTTGCTCAGCTGCAGCCAACTCCTCGTTTATATTGCCCAGTTCTTTGTCAACCGTTTGAGTGGCCCTGCGCTTGTAAACGCCAGTTACGCGTTCTTTGGACGATGACAGCGGTTGTGGAAGTTCTATGGTTGACTTCTTTTTCTGAAGCGGTTTGTATTGAGCGGAAGCCTGGGATATCATTTTCATGAGGTTTTGGGAGGCTTGAAATGTTTCGAAATTTTTCCTGTCAAAATGCGAACAGATAATGCGTCGAGCATCGTATGTTGCCGCATCCATTCTGGACTGATAAATCGATTCAAACGGTCTTCATTTTGGAGAATCCAGATTCTACAACCATGTTATGAGGGAGCGACAAAAGAAGTACCTCAACGACATGGGAAATGTGCGGACTGTCATTTAGTTTACCCTCGGCAAACAATTTCTCTAATGATACTGTATCCTTCATTTGAACTCGAATCAATGATAATTCGTCTACTGCCTTGATTCTGTTCATGTTCAATGCATCGCACAATCGCTGAAAAGATCTCAAGAACTTCTCGCTATATTCACTGGTATGAATGAGATGACATCTGCGAACAATATCAGATGTTCAAGAGAGAGAGAGAGAGAGAGAGAGAGAGATCAAGAAAGAGAGAGAGAAGTCTCGGACATTGGAAGTCAATGATTTACGCCACAGTTATATTTTCCAAATGCAAAATATAAATGCAGACTATTACAGACTTCATAAGGAAATACAGACCCAATACAAACTTTACAGACCAGTCTGTAAATACAGACCGAGTGGCAAGCCTGGGAACCCCCCTCCCCAACCAGCGATGCCGAATGTCAAAAATAGACCCTAGGACCCAATAGATAACCGCTCGGGTGGAAGAAAGGGAGGGGGAAAGAGTAGACTTGCATCACAAACAGAACAGCCAGAAGAAGCCAGAAGAAGATAAGAGTTGAGGAGGCTGTAACCGTTGCAACGAAGACTGGAGAGTTCTCCGACAATTGAGCAGGGAACGATGAATGAAAGGCTTCAAAGGAGATAGACTGAGGAGCTGCAGATGGGAGAGAAGCGCATCTGCATTGTCATTACCGCTGACATCTGAGTGACCAGGAAACCAATGCAATGACACCTACAATTAAGAACACAGAGACGACGAAAATGACCAGACAGAGTGGACAGACGTGATGTAAAGAAAGCATGTCTAAAGAGAGCAAACTGACATTTGTTAATATTGCATCCTTTCAAATCTGATGCTGGGAAAGCAAGTCAAGTAAAACATGGACGATTCCGAACCTAGATCCTGTCCCGGACATCGATCCCGATTGTTTACATTTCAGCTTAATGGAAGTCGATTTTAAACTGCTTCTTTCATGAATCAAAATTTGTCTTCATCTTACATGTACGTCATACATCCCGGGCTGGCAACGATTAATCGATTCATTTTTCCGGAACTTTCTCTGGAAGAGACAACTGTAAACCTACAGTCTCTCAGTAGCCTTTATGAGTTTTTTATGCCTTCTTTCGATTTTGCATTTTTAAGTTTTGGTTTATGTTTTCAAACTGTAGAAAATAATGCGTCTTTTCTTTCATTATTGATGGATAGAAATTTTGTGGGCATACCAACTTCGCTGAAAATTACATTACAGGATTATTCGAATACATACCGGTACAAAGTGAATGAAAAATTATCAATTAATCGAATATAGGGCATAGAGTACGT
Organism: Prostheceraeus crozeri; assembly: GCA_907163375.1. NCBI lineage: Eukaryota > Metazoa > Platyhelminthes > Polycladida > Euryleptidae > Prostheceraeus > Prostheceraeus crozeri. The sequence goes on along the minus strand of CAJQUW010008072.1, from coordinate 139,215 downwards.
CTCTGCTGCAACTTGATACGATTAATCGATTAAAGCATCCGATTAATCGACTTTTCTGAAATCTTAATCGTTGCCAGCCCTGCATACATCAATTAATCTGTATTTCAACTCGCATACACAATGTTTATCGCTATGCATGCGGAATTATTCGCAAGCCTACTCGTCCAACGGATTATAAAGCATGAAAATTGCATTTATGATATACTGAGGAAGCCTGCTGCTGCATTTCGTTGATCTTAGACCGATCTTTAATAAAAGAACAAACTGAAGAAACGCTTATCGGAATAAGCTTATTTTATTTCACAAAATATATTTAGATATTCGAAAATTACAAGGACGATTTAAAGATAACGAATCATACATCCTTTTCTACAAATTACTCTTCAGAAATGTCTTGTATTTGAAATATAGATAGGGGTTACAAATACGTGATGACACACGTATGGGTCTACGCTAAAGATAACATCATCCAGTATGGCGTTTACAAACTTCGTCTTTCAAGAAGATAGATTTTCTCAAATTTTCTGATTTCGAAGATGATCCTTCCTTTTATTCAATATGCTCGGCAAAACTAAATGCACTTTCGGCTGGAACCCCCATTGCTAGGATCGGTAGATGCGATTTCTGTAACTGATGCGATTCAGAATAAGTTAGCAGATGGTAGTTCAGGCTGTCATTTGGCGACAGTCAGAGTTGTTCGGCATCTCTCCTGTGCGCTTCTATCTCCCTCAACTTCACATTCGAAGCTTCTGTCATAGATAGGTAACTGGAGGACAGACTGGTATAACTATAAGACTTAAGAACTTAGAAAGTTCTGGATCCGTTCTTGTTTATCAACGGAGCCTCAGAGGTCTTATCGTCAATATCGGCTTCGAGTAAATCATGAGAATTTTCGATCGCCGCTGCTTCTCATTTGACCAAGCCATCTCCGATCTCAAATGGTAAGGGCATCACTGATGTTTCCAGACTGAGGAGACGAATGGCACACAATGTGTTATCCAGAATTACAGAGTATTCGCACAATAACTGTACTGGGATGTACGCTTCGGAAGTTCATTGAGAGGGGATTCTTTCACATTTAGAAAAATTTCTGTGATCAATATTAGATGACGAAAAACTCTTTCAACCCGATCAGGGCTCGCAAGCATATCCTGCAGCTGGGTAATTCTGGCTGATAAATGTTTGTGGCATGGTCGAAAATTCACAAGTGTACAAAATGATTAAGTCCATTTTCTGAATTCTCTTGATCAAACGAGAAGTCCCATTTAAATAGTGCTACTTTCAGGGATATCTCGATTCACGAGCGTAAATCCCATCCCAAAAACTCGATACTTTTATGAATCCCGAATACGTTTTAATAAAATTGAAGCATCATCCAAAGTCATCATTCATCAATCAACAGCGGCACATTTTGTCGTGGCTTAATAAAATGTTTCGATTCCTCAGAGTCTGAGAATTGCATGGGTTATGATTTAATGGCTTTTCAGTGTGTTGCTACCAGGAAATAGCGAGGGCATGAACCTTATAATGGTTGAAATATGGATTTCTCATGCGAATGAAAAGCAAACTTTAAAGTAAAAAAAAAAAACTAATAAAGATAAAACTTACCGTGCATTTTCACACTCAAACGTTTACTATAATTGGCAAGTTCACACAAAATGCGTTGTCATTTGTTATCCAAATGGATTTTCGATTCTTTGAGGTTTTTAAGCAAAAATAGGACATGTTTGAATTTGTAAAAGGCTCAATTGAATTTATGTATAGCAATGGTTTGCGACTGTGAGCCTTGGCTGGTGATCTCTTCTGAAAATATGCCGAAATCTACGTAAGTAGATGCGCTTCGCATGTTCAAGAGCAAGTGAGGAGAGCAGAAGGTTGAATGAAGAACTCCGACAGGAAGTGAGATTGGAAAGCTTCTTGGACTCAATCGGAGTACCAGATCAGAGGCTGCGTTGATTTGATCACGTTCGGAGAAAGTGCTGGTAAGTGCGCAGCAGGATGTCAAAGAAAGACAGTGCAATCTGCTGGAGGAGGAGGATATGAGAAGCGTTGGTGCTCAAGAAACTGATCTGCACTATCACCAGAAGTGGACGAACATCCTCACAAGCGGAAACCGTCCAACCCTGTCTTCTGATCCGTAGGGACGCAAAAAATATGAATGAGCGAATGAATGAACCACATGATATACAAGCCAAGTATAACATCAATCCAACTGAATTTTGAGAACGGCCAAGATCGGTGTGAGTAAAACAAAGGTTAGCAAATTGAAACGAAAAGTGGAAAATGACAGACCTCTCAGCTCGAGAAAGTGTTTAAGAAGAAACGCTAGATTGGTAAAAGACCTTACACAGCCTTCACATAGCCTACTCATAGAAAACCCCGTGCTAACAACAAGAAGCAGGAGTCAAAACATAGAGTAAGTATGTAGTAGGCAGAGTGTCGACTCAAAAATGTGTCTGTATAGAATGAACATTTTTATATGAAAGGATTCAGTTTTTTGCGGAGCTAACGTTTCTGCGGTCCAAAAAATTATTTAAACAATTTTTGAGAAGTGAAATTTTTGCAAATTATTCATGTGCGACCTGAAAAAGCAATATGAGGTATGAAGCTTATAGATATAGAAAGGAAATAGCATTTACTAACAGGCATCTTAATTAAGCGGAGATTGATCAGTGAAATCCATGTAAATTTCTTCAAAAGTGTAAAAATTGCATACCTCACATGAGGTCTCAACTTGAGTTCATTTAACAAAATCGACACTGTGCACACGATGGGGATTTACTAAATGCTGAGTTGCTACTCTACCTAACACGGATAAAAACGTCTGGATAAACTTGGATGCAAGTTAAAGCCAGTCAGAAAAGTTTAATGCTGCAATACATCAGCGATAGCTGATGAAAGTAATAGTATTGAGTGGACCTATTAGTTTCCATGTGTAATCGGTTGGAAATAGTGCTCGTCACTGACCAATTTTATCTCGTCTCCCCAATTCCCCAATAAATGATGTGCTGTTACAAATATTTACGGAGTTAACTGCTAAAAGTATTTACAATGTAAATCCGAGCTCTCGCAAGCTGGCACGCTTAACCCTATCCATACCGGGGGAGGGCGCACATTCTGCCCACCTTGTCGCATTTTTTGCTGTGACACTTTTTAAAGTAAAGTGCTCTACCTAGGCTTTGGTGACTTTTAGTTTTAGCGTATTTTGAAAATTTTCACCAAAAAACGTTGCATTTGATCCATGTAAAAATCAAACTGACAACCTGCTTTGAAAAGTACTTTTTTTGAAGGTCTGAATTTTGCCACTTTTTGCATGTTTTAGACACACAAGAAACGTAGTCAAGCCGTCAAGCTCAAAACCCCTCTCAGGATCAGCTTCAGCAACGTAAGAGGACTGAGGTCCAATTACGACGACATCAACATCTTCCTGCAAGGTAAGTCACCAGATCTTCTAGCCCTGTCGGAAACCAGGTTAGATCCCAGTGTGTCATCAAGCGACGTTACTCCTGATGGATACATATTTCACCGGATGGATAAAGCACCTTGTCATGGTCTTGGAGTCTATGCCAAGACAAGCCTTCCCTTGAGAAGGCTTTGTAGCTCAGAGGATCCAAGGCATGAGTATCTTGCCTTCATTGCGCCGCTGCAGAAGACCACTCTTCTTCTATTTTTCCTATACCGCTCTCCATCAACTAATGCGGATATTTTCAATGTTCTTTCTGACAAGATCGATTCTCTTCTACAAGAGTATCCCAGCGCTGAAGTTGCCGTTTTTGGTGACTTCAACGTGCACAATGTTGACTGGCTTGTGCACATCACGCACCACCGATCTCTCCGGTCAGGCAGCCCAGGATTTCGCTGTCTCTCACAACCTTAGTCAAATTGTCACTTGTCCTACCAGAGTGCCTGACCGAGCTGGGGATACTGGATATCTCCTTGACCTGTTTCTCACCTCAAATCCAACTTGTTTTTCACACAAGGTTGCTTCTCCCCTCTGCACGTCTGATCACTGTGTTATCACAGTTTCTGGCGAACAAACTTACTCTACACCGTCTGCGCCTTTCCATAAAAGTTTATCAATTCTCCAAAGCAGACTGGTGTGGCTTCCGCAGTTGAAGTTCAAGCTGAGAATTTGATTCTGAGCGTCAATGTCCACAAGTCGGCATAAGAACTGAGAGTGGCTTCAGATCGGGATGTTGGCCTACATTCCTCACCGTACTTTCCAAACGAAGCCCCGCTCCCAACCTTGGTTTCCACCAAAATGTGCAGGTACAACCTGCCAGCATGACCACTTTTTCCATAAGTATAAGCGTGACAGTAGCGCTGGCAATCTTGAATTGTACAAAACCGCACGTAGACATTGCAAGGAAACCATACATCAGGCCAAAAGCCGTTACGCTTTGTATGTACGGAAATCCATTGCTACCCAAAAGCTTGGCTCTAAGGACTTCTGGAGGATTTACAACAGTGTCACCAATAGGAACAAATCCTCCATCCCAGCACTCCGTCATGCCGAAGTCAGTACTTCTATGGCGACAACCTCAGCAGACAAAGCCGAGCTTCTTTGAAAAGAGTTTGCGAAGAATTCGTCATTAGACGATGGAGGTAGAATTCCACCTCCAATTCCCATGCGCACTGATGAGACAGTTAGTCCTCCTTCAGTCACAGTCCGAAACGTCAAAAAGATCATCGCCGGTCTCGATAGCTCTAAGTCTAGTGGACCAGACGGCATCCCGGTTTCGGTCTTCAAGCATCTCGCACCTGAGCTTTCTCCACTTTTATCTAAACTGTTCAGTAGATGTGTATCCACCGGTGAGTTTCCCTCTTGTTGGAAAGTAGCTTCCGTGGTTCCAGTTCCAAAGAAAGGTTCTGACTCATCTCTTCCATCTAGTTACCGTCCTATCAGCCTGCTTCCAATTGCTGGCAAGATTTTTGAAGCAGTGATTAACCAACACATTGTTAACTTCCTTGAAACTCAGAACCTTCTATCAGAAGAACAGTATGGCTTCAGGCACTCTCGATCAACTGCAGATCTTCTTTCATATGTCACTGAACATGTGAGTCGTGTCCTTGACAGACAAGGTGAGACGAGATCAGTTGCCTTGGATATTTCCAAGGCATTCGATAAAGTCTGGCATCAGGGACTCCTTATGAAGCTAAAGTCCTATGGAGTTGCTGATCAACTCCACAAACTTCTTGCTTCTTTCCTTAGTGACCGGCAGATATCTGTCGTCTTAGATGGCCAAAAGTCTTCCACCAAGTTTGTCAATGCAGGAGTTCCTGAAGGTCGATTTTGGGACCCACTCTTTTTCTGCTGTACATCAACGACCTCCCAGACTGCCTAGTGATTAAATTGGTGATGTATGCAGATGACACAACACTCTTCAATTCCAATGAGCGACTCGCTAAAAAACGCTCAGCAACGTCAGCAGTTATGCAACGTTCTTAATGAAGACTTACGCAGGGTCTCAGAATGGGGGCGCCAATTGGCTTGTTTCCTTCAATATCCTTCAAAAACTCAGAGTTAATTCTGCACTCACGACTTAAAGGAGATGATGATCATAGCATTTAGATGTCAGATAATAGGATCAGAGAACAAGATTCCATCTCCTTCCTTGGATTGGCGGTTACGAAAGACTTGTCATGGAAACCGTACATCCAATCCATTAGCAAGCAGGCAGCTCCAACGCATTGTAGTCTCTATCGTGCTAGCAGCTATCTTCCACCACAGACTATCTGCTATCTTTACAAGTCCACTATTCGTCCTCTGATGGAGTATTGTTGTCATCTGTGTGGCAGCGCCCCACAAACGCATCTTAACCTCCTTGAACGGGTTGAGAAACGTGTCAAGAATCTCATGGGTGAAAATCTTGCTAGCAAGTTGCAGCCGCTCTCCGTCAGACGGGATGTTGCTTCACTCAGTCTCTTCTACAGGTACTATTTCGGTAGAAGCAGCTCTGCAGCAAATGAGTGCGTGCCCAAACCTAAGATCTTCTGCAGAAGCACACGCAGAGCTAATGCACTCACATGCTATCATGTGAGCTTAGAAAGCGCACGCACTGTGAGTCGCTCGACAAGCCTTTTTGCTCGCGCGGCACAGCTTTGTAAGCAGCTTTCCCTGACCAATACAATCTTGATACTTTCAAAAGACGTGTGAACAGGTCTCTGATGGGGGCAGCTTAATCAGATTAGAAGATCTGTTTTTTTCCTTTCATTTATTTAAAATAATTCAATTTATTAGTTTTTCATTGAGTAACCCCTAGCTTCGTTCATGGCTCATAGCTGTGCTAGGGGTGAAAATTCAGTAAAAAAAAAATGCATCCTGAGTGAACTTTTGACAAAATAAATCTAATTCCAATTTTAGTAAACCATAGTATAAACATGAGTCTATAAATCGTATAATGATAATCAATGATACCATAGACATCGAAACTGTCTTTTAAACTCGACAATTATGCAAATACTGCTTATTTGCAATTTCAGTAGTAATGGGTTAATTAAGTAGCATTTTTTTAGTGTCGGCTTCTATCATTTTGAAAGCTGGTAAGTTTCTGAAAGTCATCTTCAGTATCTACAATTATTTGAAGGCGACTTTCGGAGGGTAGCTCTTCAAAAATAATATCCACAATTTTCCAAAAGGTAATCTACACTCTAAGCAATACTACTTAGTATAGGAGTAACACTGTAACTTCACATTTTAAATTTATAATACTTATAAAATCATAATAGTTACATAGACTTTTAAGGAATAAAAAATACCACCATCAGCTAATCCTGCACTGCCTATATCACCAATGGCAATGTATTTAAGGAACTAAATTAATGCCTGAAGTCGGCAAGAAAAATACATAAAAGTAGAATAGTGTGAAGATGAACGAATTAGAAAAAAAACAAATACCGCCATTAAAAATCTCACACGCAAAATACAATAAAGTCGGCCATAAAGTCGCGCACCAAGCCATATTTGACATGCACTCTAGCTAGAAACAATCACACCTCAATCACACTTTTACAGAATGACAATTTGTTCTCATTTCATGAATGAACGTAATTCGATGTAGATGACAACGTACCGATGATGACATGAGTGTTACTCTGAAATCGAATAAATGGAAGTAACAATGGCTTCTTAATCACAACTAGCGAGCATGTATTTGACAATTGAACACAGAATTGAAATTATCTTACGGTGCGACAAACAGGTCTGTTGCTGAAACGTTCAATTCAATGCATGAAGGAATGAATGTTAGTCAATCTTCAGTCGGTCGGTTACTCTTGAAGTTCAAAGAGACAGGTAGTGTTCATGACAAAGAGCGAAGTGGACGTCCGAGAATATCTGATGAGACAAGAACAGCCATTCTTGATAAAGTTGAACAAGTCCAAAGAAGTCCGTGCGCAGATCATCTCGTGAAATCAACGTTTCCCGATCCACGATGCAGAAGATAGTCAAAGAAGAGCATTTCCATCCATACAAGCTTCAGATTCTCCAAATGTTTGCACGAAGACGATTCGGGACCGACGCGTGGAAATGTCGACATGGTTTAAAAACCAACTGGATGAAGATCCTGACATGTGCATCAGAAAGTTCTTTTCAGCGATGAGGCCAACTTCTACCTGAATGGTGAAGTGAACAAGCAAAACATGTCGCTACTATGCGCGGGATGAATCCACACTGGATGCAAGCCACAAGAGAACATAGTGGAGTGAAACTGATGGTCTGGTGCGGTCTGTGGAAGGACCCTGTTTTAGGACCCTTCTTTTTTGACTCAACGCTTGACGGCAGCAGTATCTCAAAAAATGCTGCAAGAAGAATTCTAGCCCCAGCTAGACTCAATTGGAGAAGGTCGATCTGAGTGGTTCATGCAGGATGGAGCGCCTCCACACTATGCCTTGAAAGTGCGTGACTGGCTGGATCGAAACTTCGAAAATTGGATTGGTCGAAGGGGGACAGTTGAATGGGCTCCACGCTCACCTGACCTGACTCCCATGGATTTCTTCTTTTGGGGATACACAAAGCAACTAGTGTATTCCGAGCGCATGAATGACCTGGATCATTGGAGAACTCGAATTCGGGATGCCTGTCAGCAATTCAACGGTGATTCAAGTTTGCCCAATCGAGTGTTTGATAACTTTCGCCATCGGCTTGATTTATGTCTGGCTGCTGAAGGGCAGCATTTTGAACATTTGTAAATATAAATTTCTTTGTTCAAAACTAATTCATGTTTTCCTTATGTCATTTAGAGATCCATAAGAACAAATAAAATCTTGGTGCGCGACTTTATGGCCACCTTGTATCTTAACCTGAAATTTTCATGTAATTCGGAGCTATACTTCTGAAGTTAAGGAGGGGGTGGGCAGAATCTGCCCTCCGTGAGATCGATGCACTTCAGAGCCCGGTATGGACGGGCAGGTGTACGAGCCAGCTCGTGAGCATCGTGCATTGTAAATACATTACAAATACTTTCAGCAATCAACTCTGTAAATATTTTTAGCAGCAAATAATTAGGCTGACGAGATAAAATTATCTTCATGAAGTGAACGTGTTCATGTTTTCTTACTTCCTCTGTTCAGATGGAGTTTGTCCAAAGCAATTTTGCGCCAACTGTATATACACTAGTCTGATTTATAATGAGATAGTCATTATATCACATTAACATTATGATGCAGTGTATAAACCATATTGAACTTTGATCATGCATGTAACTCTCAAAGATGCAATTAAACTGGGAGTGGCAGAGATGAAAACTGGGAGTGGCAGAGATGAAAACTGGGAGTGGCAGAGATGAAACAATACATGAAATATGCCCGATATTTTTTGGTCAGTTAGCAGCTGTAACCCTTACCCCCTAACCACTAGTTTTCAATCCATTTTTCATCGAATCTCGATACCCACTGAAATCATCATAAAAAATCCGGAATTCCGGAAAATAGTCCACCCTGCTCTATCTACTCGGCTAGACAGGCGGCGCCGCTGTCATCACAAACCCAGAAGCAGCTATTCGCTAACACAAAATTTACAAAATATCTAATTCATGCGATGGAGATACACATATATGATGCAGAACGTTCGGCATGTGTCACTTACCCTTGTTTTAGTTTCTGATATACGGTTAAAATGTTCTTTATCGCCAAATGCCTTAATATTGTGGGCTCGAACCTTCTCGCCTAGATGCTTCTTCGTTGGAGGATACTTAATCGCTAGATCGATAGCCTCTTTTGTGCATGTCAGTGACATATATTTCCCTGAAAATAAAATTTGTTATATTCTTTTCTGCTCTAAAAAGGGAAATTCTTGCTTCAAGCAGCTTACTTTGAAAGTAATACTGAACTGAATAACCAGCAAATAATGTAAATACTCCACCTCCAATAGCAACTTTATAAAGGGATGTATATCGCGACACCATTTGTATCGTATCAAGACATCTGAAAGACAAAAGTGAATATCACAGGGCTCAGTATCTTATTTATGCACAGGAGTCAATTAGTCAATTCAGATCTTCTCCAGAGAAGAAAGTCTTTTTCCTTTATAATGATTTTTTCCATATACTTTTATTCATTTTATATTGAAATTTGGCGTTCATTTTTTTTATACTTTTAATTTTTACTCTTTTTATTTTTTTTTTTTCTCTCATAATATTAAGTTTTCTATCAAATCCTATAATTTACGAATTTTTTATTCGTTGTTTACCTTTATTCTTATTTTCACTACTTCCGATCTTTTTTAATACTATAACTTTTTGTTAATGAACTCCCTGTTTAATACTACCTAACTACTTCTTTATATATTTTATAATTCTCCTTTACAATTTATATGCATGATATTACTTATTTTATATTTTTATTTATGTTCTTTAGATCATTCGTAACCTTATCATCTTTTATTTCTTATATAGTTCTCTTAATTATTCAATTAATTCTCCTTAATATCTTTTTTGCTTCAACTCGACTTTTAATTTCATTTGTTTTTTGTTTATACTTTTAAACATTTTTTCCTTTATTTCCTATCTTTCTTCATTTATTTTTATTTTAATCATTTTTGTATGTTTTTTTTATTAAAACTCTTAATTTTCATCTTTCGTTATTAAATATTCATATACTTTTTCTCTGTTTTCATTCTATTATTTATAAATCACTTGTTCTTATTTTTCACTATCTCTACAAATTCTAAATATAATATAACTATTTATTTAGCTTTTTATATCGAATATCTATAAATTACTAATCGTAGCTTATTGATTGTTTTTTACATTTTTCATTCATTCCTTAGATTTTAATTTTTTGTTATCGTCCCACACAACACAGCAAATTTGGCAGAAGCTTGAATTCACTTATTAACTGCTTGTAATAGTAGAAAACAGATGAGCGTGAATTATTGAATGTATTGTAGTTCGCTCAGCTGTGTTCAAACTGTAACTACATATGAATTGATTCAGTAAGTTCAAAAAAAAATCAACCATGTAGAAACTACATTACGTCCATTTTGTGTAAAATCAGAGTGTTACCTGTATTAGCATGAAAGGTTTGACATCATTAGTGTGCAGCTTCCTTTAAAATATTGTAAATAAAGAACATCAAATCCTAGCGTGGTACAACTGATCCTCCCTTAGCTTTGTCAGGCCGACCTCAAAAACAGCAAGAAGTCACGCTTCTCTGAAACTTCAACACACAAATGAAACAGGTATGAAATGAAAATGTTCATTTCATATCGACGAAATATATATAGTATGTAGTCAAGAACTCATAACTTCAGTCAATAATGCATGCAAGATTGGATTTTTGTTTTTTCATTAAACGTTATTGGGTGCAGTCCTTAATTCATCAACAGCAGTTGCATTTTGCATTGCGAAATGGTTCACTTCCGCTATTCTGAAATACGTCCGTTAACCTGCTAATTTTACTGAATAATGAAAACTGAGCCAGGAACTTAGAAAAAAGGAATATGAATTAAGCAGCAAGACTTTATAATAAATCGTCGCGCGCATGGAGAACTATTCACGATGGATAATATCGACATGATCTATCGATCATCCATCGACCCACCGGCTGGATCGGACTTGGGTCTGTTAATTTCGAACAAAATTACGTGTTCATGAAGAGGTTTGCCATCCAGTGCGAGACAGTAACAATCGAAATATTTACATTCATTTATCGCAGTTGCGTATATTATTATTGATGAAAAAAAAAAAAAATCAACTTTTTATTATTTAAGAAAGCTTTTGAAATCATTTGAATAAATAATGACTTTTCTAAATTATTAAGTACAATGCCAAAACTAACCGACATTTAATTATGAAACCCTATATTAAGGAATTTTTATTTATTATCAAAAGAATAATATTTCGCCGATCAGACCGCTGCTTAGATATCATCTTGTAGCTGAGGCGCCGGATCGTCGAAGTATTATTCTACTTTTGATAACAAAAACAATTTAATTTCGAAATTTAAGTTTACTTAAATGCATGTCGATTGATTTAAAACGTGTTCACTTAATATTTTAGAAAGTCATTGTTTAATTCAAATGCGATTATTCATTTTATATCGTTTCTGCTTGATATCTGCAAAGCTTACAAAATGTTTGTGGGCGCTACTCTTCGCATAAGCAGTGGATCTACGAAATGTATTTTTCTCTTTATTTTAATTGAGTGATCTGATCTCCTTCGTGATTTACCGCACTAAATATTTTTGAGTTGGAATAATACAAAAAGATTTACAAAAAGTTCAATTTACATTTTCCATGTAGGCTACTTACCGCACTTATTTACAATGAGACTTGACTATCATGACCTTATGAGATAAAAGAGTCATTGAGTAGTGAGTAGTATGTATGTGACAACTCCTATGTTGCCCTTAAGACCTAATGCATTTCTCCCTTTGCTGTGCATGTACATAATTTTGCTCCCTTACTGACAAAAATACTAAATAGGAATAATACCCATCTGAGGTAAAGGAGAGGCTACGACGATGAATCCCGATTTGGGATAGGTAATAATTACTCTTATTAACCCGAATGAGTATCTGTCCCAGCTGGATTTGATGCCAGTTGCATTTCCATTGCATTGATCATAGAAATGGATCGTTATCCATACTCTTTTACTATCTGGGACAGCTAGAATAGAAATTTATCTTGAGACGCTATGCGAAGCACTTATGAATTTTCAATAACAGACTGCTTTTTACATATACTGGTATATGTACCTTTATTATCGTCAACAAATACTGCTCCATGTTATCAGAAAAGAACATAACTTCTCCTGCAATCAGCAGAGACGGTTGTGTGTCTCTCGCTGTATCGTTCATTAAGTTGACAGTGCTTCCGTTTACTCTTTTTTGCTGAGTTTCCCAGGAGGCTGCTAAGATCATCTTGTTCGCCGTGATTTTTCAAATCCAGTCATGTTATTCACGAGTGCAGTGATTTAGTGCTTCATCCTCTAAAATCATCATCATCAAGTTCTAAGGCTGTATGTCGATCAGCTGATTTTGCATTTTCTATCACATGAACTGGAACACTTTCATGTCGCGTCAGCGGCCCCCGGCGTCGATCTTTAACATAGCGATCCGAGACAACTTTGTGCATAGATATCCATGGCAGTGTGACTCTGACAGATTTCACACGTGGGTGAAGTGTGAACTTCGCGGCAACCTCGATATCTGATTGTTCTATAGGTTTGACCGATCAAGAAGTTAGTCATTCATTTCATATTAAGCATAGACATTTCAATTGCAGAATGACATAGCACCAGGTCAATATTCAAAAAAATTGATTATCATTGAGACTATGATTGAAGTGTTCAAATATAATGATTTGATATTGATTATGATTGATTGAAGTATTGAAGAATGTGATCATGATTGTGACTATGATTAAGGTAGCCATGGGCTTGATTATGATTGATTAAGGTGCTCGAAATTGTGATCATGATTAATGTGGTCAGACGCTTTATCATGAAGGCTGGGTAGGTTGAATGTGATTCTGATTACGGCTTTCAGACCCTTTGTCGGGTCAGTGATAATTATAGTACGTTTAAGCAAAAATTTGAAATGTAATAAAAATGATACTGTGGGTGATAGCAGTTTTCATTTAAACTCATCTGCTTGTTCAATTAATGAATTTACCTTGTAACGCTACCATCGACCGTTTGAAGGCGCTGGACGCTGAAGGACCGTCTGACTTAATTCGAGAAGCTATCGACCAAGACTTTGGTGAGTTTTCCTAACTTACTTTTGATGTCATTATATCGATAAATCTCATGATTCGATACTATACTTTTGTGCTTTTTCTATAGAATTAAGAATTTACCATTATATGGGCGTCATTGAATATCATTGGAAGTAAAGATTACCTAAAATTTAATATAACAACAAACATCCATCTGCATTGAAAGTTGAGAGAAACAAGAACAGAAAATTAATATTATGAATTGACTGACAGATAAAATGATGATTAGTAAATTAGGTTTTTCCAACGCTTTACTCTATTTAGCCACGAGGATGCACATCCGTCATTCACTTCAGCACCTCAATCAATTCAATTCCTATCTACACGAACGGAACTACACAATCTTCTACACAAAGACGTGCTGTGTCCGTTATATACATGTAGGTCCTATTGCATGAATACAAACAATCGGTTAAACGGTCGATTTCACCCCCTCAATTGCCAAGATAAAAATACAGCACATTCGAAGGAGACCAGTCTTTTCGAAAAAAGTTCACAATGACGCACATTTTTGAAGTGCACTTATTAATCACTTAATATCTGCAAGCAATTTCAATAAGTATGTCTCAACAGGTCAAAATGATTGAGAAAAGCTGCGTCTAAGCTACCTTTATCGCTTTACTTGGCATTTGAAACGACAATGCTGCAGTTGATATGCTATAGAATCGTCGTTTACGCATTTATACCGGCAAAAGTGCACTTGAAACAGCAATGACGCTTATTATTTTCGATTGTTGCACTTTAAAATAGCATTGTCAATCTTGAAGTGACAAAACTCGTTCTTGACAGGTCAAACCTATACAAACCTAGCTCACCCTTGTTATACGCTTTGGCAGAAATTAAAATTTGCCATCCGCCTTCATTATTCCTGCAATTGGTCAATCTTGTAATGATTTTACTATCTTATCATTCACCCTCAATCTTTTCGTGGATCTGAATTATGAATTTGAATTATATGGCCTCCACCTTCATTTAACAAGCAGATCAACCACCAAAACTCAAATAGCCTACTAATTGAAACAAATACAGATGAAAGGAAAGTTTTGAAAATTTGAAATTTCAAGCAAAATGTTTCATAACATTCAGTGACATTTTCGATCTGCATTAAAACTCTGCATTATGAATTGTTATTAGATATCATGCCTAATGCAAAACTGAAAAATGATAGATGTCGGTGCTTGAAATCACATTCAAGCAATATGAATCTGTAAAAGTGCCAGACATTCAGAGACTTAGTGTAGACCACATGGTGCAACGCACTCAATTAATTGTGATACATCAACATTCAAATCAGCATCACAGCATTTCATGTGAGAGAGCAACATTCTATACTTCTATTTAATGAAATGTATTAACTTTAAACGACGTAGCTGTACATTGCAAGAATTTGTTCAACTGAAACAAAATAATTCCCTCCACTATATTGTCGACGAATTCTAAATTGTTCTTCCAGTCGATCAGATTGAAAAAAATCCCAACCATGCGTATTTAAGATTTTTTATGTCTCATTTCTGGAAGTGTTTAAGAGTGACCAGAGTGGATTTTGAGAAGATGGAGGTGGTGAACAATGAGTCGGTGTGGAAGCGAAGGATCATTTAAAGAAGCATTTGGACTATTGGACTGAGAAGCACGCGTCGGCAAATCGGGTCAAGTTTTCTTTGAGTAGCTGCTAGAACTCTCGACTTATTTTTACTTCTCTGTTGTACTTTTGGCTTTTATTACTTCTACTGTTGTTTTTAGTAGTAGTATCTATCTTATGTATTTTCTCCTATCGACGAACCTCTCAAAATGTAATGATTATAGGGTGAAGATGAGCGTCCGATCGAGTTTCATAAATTTTGAAACCCGACCCGACCTAAAGGACAACTTGATCCCAAGATCAGGTCTATATATTCTAACCAACCTCGCTGACAAGATAACAGAAACCGGCCGACCACCAGTCAGATGATCCCAGAAAACTATTCATGATACTATAATGACACACGTATCACCTGATAATGATCGCAATACAGAAATCCCTATAAATGCAGAGCTAATAGAGCCCATCGTTTTTGGTTCAAATCTACCCAAATCAACGCAGGCAGTGCACCCAGACTTAATTGTGCGCTCCAGCTATCGTCTGCTGCACTGCACCGCCTCATTCTAGAAAAGTAGACAAACTGTAAAACACAGGTAATTTAAGAAAAATTAAATGAAATTTAATGAAATCATTTACAGGTATATCTAGGATTGTATTTGTTGTCAGATTATTTGCTTATTTCTGTTTCATTAACTAAGAACAGCATGCAATGCAGATATATATTCTTTGCTTTATCATGACAAAGAGATATCATTTTAAAATTGTTACCATATTTCATCATTCCGTTTCGATATTGCATCAATTTTGCAAGAATTCACTCATTCATAAGGAAGTAATTCAATTGCCAATCCAAGATTTCGTTTAGAAAACAAAGAGATAAATCGCTTTTTCTGGGAATAGAGGGCTTGAATCACTTATACTGTTCGTTATAGGAAGCCAATTATTTCAATGTTCAGAGGACTTAACAATACCGTACATTCGATTCAAGAAGAACTGAGCAATGTTAAGAACGAGAATGTTTTGGCTTCCGACGATATAGAAAAAAAAAGAATTCAGTAACAAGCATACATCGACGCTTTTGGCTTCCTATAATGAACAGTATAAGATAAATCGCTATAAAACCATGATTTGGAGTAAAACAATGATTTTGCGAATGTACGTGTATCTGTAACTTGAAGCTCACCAATGAGCCGAACAGGTGTGAGCTACGGTATCTTCAAAAATGACCCAACGTTGACTTTAGGTGGATATGATGTAGAGGTACATTGGATTTGAACATTTTTAATCCCGCCTGAACCGAAGTTGCCGGATTTCTGAAACAATCGGCCTTCATGCTTCATTCTTTTAAAGTAGACTCAATAGTTACTTTAAGATGATTATATCCTCATGCTGTCGAAACGCTGCTGCAAATTTTACATGAAGACGACTCTCACTTTTAATAAAAATTCACTGACGGCATGATCCATTCATCAGCTATCTCAAGATGATTGGAGGTCTGTCTGAAGGCAAAAAAGATAGCCTGCACCACAAATATGATTCATCATAAAATAGTTGCCCAAAACATCTGCCACATATTACTCATCAAAAGAGAAAGTCAATTTCAATCAACTTACTGCCATGTGAAGGCTATCCTTCAAATTTGAATTGGCGGCTGGCAATGTTGTGTCCAATCAGTTTTGATTAAAAAAATGAAATAAATTTTTAGTTATTTTGCTTATTGATGTCCATAAGAGGAACAGCACAAAATGTAAAATTTAGATAATCACCATTGAATGTGAAATTTAATGAGCTTTAAGACAATATTTTTGAATTTTGAAAAAATGAGAGCATTGAAGTTATTACTTGCCTTCATGTTCTCCCAAGTGAGATGAAGAATTATAAGTATGGGCTTTAACATAGCAGTTTTCCAACTTTTGTCATAATAAATCTAGAATTATCGTATATCGGTTTAGATAAAAGCTGATGTGAAGAGCTCCAAGAATAGGGCAAACTCTAAAGCTTAAGCAAGTCATAAACAAGTCGAATCAATGAAAATCGTGAACATGTCAAAACTTTATTAGATTAGATTATTATATTTTAATATTTTATTATATATTATTAGATTATAAAGATTATTACACAATTAGCACAATTCATTAATTAATCATGTATCATACAATAACCAAGTATAAAATTATGCATGCATGAGAGCGATCATGTTGCTTACACATCAATATGCCAGCATGCCATTGAGGATTCAAAATTGTTTTACGATCAATTTACGAACCCACTAGTCGAATACGATGGAATGGAGACTAAATTTCTATTGCTATGCACAAATGAAGGCAAATGTGAAATATGTGTTGAGTAATGTGTCACATGCATAATGGAAATGTTTCTTTACTTTTTACTGTAGATACAGCATATTTACCAAAACTAAATCAATGCACAGCTGTCTTTCTTCGAGAACTTATAAAGAAATTGTAAAAGTCTGATATGTTTTCTTCGAATTTCGAAATTCTCCTTTCAAAATATAAAAAGCTCAACCGACTGCGTCGAATTTCTGACTATGTGTTCCTACAGTATACATGAATTCTAATTGACACAGAGAATGATCTCTCATCAGAAGCTGTTGTACATGGCACAGTCAAAAATCAGTGATAGTAACACATGAACCTCGGGCATACAATTAATGATACGCCTATCTAACTTTTATGACTGAACTCATATCAACAGGAGATTTTGATTCAATTTCTTTGAGCCCATAGGCGGTAATCAATTCATTTTTTAGTCGAACTGAGTCGAATAACTCATCCTTCGAGACAGATTTAAACGTTAAAAGAGGAAAAGATTCTAAATAGCAGTTGAATTTTCATGTGTCCAAGAGTTCAATAAATTTCATCTTCCCCAGGTTTGATAATCTCTCAATCATACAACTGATAAGCTTCTCAATAATAATATGAAAAAAATTATTATCGTGCTTCATGTCAGTGCCATTATCTCTTTCAGTTTGTCTGGATCCTGTTTCTGTTGTACGCTCGGGTTTGGACACTGTAGCCAAACAATATTTGCCGTACGTTCGTCAACTCTTTGAACACAAAGTAGGCTACAATGTCAGCACCTTTCCTTTTTTAAGATGTAGCCTACATAACAGCAATTTGGTTGAAAATTCGATCAAACACAATCAGAAAAAAGTGAATTGAAAGGATGACAATGAAGCAACAGCAGAAGTACCAGCAGAAGCCTCCCAATACCGAAATCTTTCCACTATAAATGTAAAAGAATCAGGCGCTTCCTTTTCAGTAGATTTCACAGCATGTGCAATGCGACAGTGAAAATTCCATCACGTTTGACAGGAACAGATAGGTCGACTCACCAATTCTTCCAACGTGCAAATACGTTGAGAGTGAGAAAAAATGTCCCCATGCGACTAAACGTTTGAAAAAACTGACCGTCTCATTCATATCTTGACATGCTCGGGAAAGCACAAGGTCCAATACATGGGTATTGCAATGTATGCATAATGCTCTTGGCGATCGTTCTTGCACTGCACTGGTCTTTGAACACCAGATATGTCACCACTCATCCCGGCATCGCCGTCATTTCTTATGCGACAAGTTTATCAGCACACTCAAGCGTCGATACAAAGTCGAGTGCATACTTTGAAATCGCGGCTATAGACCGATCTGCACTAAAATCTAGGACCTGAGCAACATCATCATAACAGAACGAAAAGCAATAGAAAGCTAACAGCCACTGCTTATGTCTGTGATTATTTCTTCTAAGAGATATATCTGCAAAGCCAATCGTACGTTTGATGTGATCTGGTGTGAAAGGATCTTACAGACAGTTTGCGTACATACGGACGTAGTACAACTTTTTCGTCAAGCATTCCCACCTACATTTATTTCTTCTTTCGGAACCTTGATTATTTGCGTTGAGTCTTGTTTCTTCATGATTGACGAAGTAATCACTGCCTTGCTTGTAGAAGGATCTTCTCATCAAGTATCACGCGGATTTTTACAAAGTACATGCTTTGAAATTCCTGATTATTTGAAATTGAAGGGCCCTATCACGATCTAGAAAGGCCCTCTTGTGATCTCAATGGGCCGCCTACAATCTTAAAGGACTTCTCAATATCTTTTAGGTCCCCTTCACAATCTAAAAGGGCCCTTCATGATCTTTAGAGGATCCCCCGCGATCTCAAAAGGAACCTATCACGATCTTGAAGGGCCCCTCAAGATTTCAAGGGGCCCCTCACGATGTCAAAAGGACCAATTCACGATCTTACAGGGTCCCTTCACAATCCAAAGGGATCCCTCGCAATCTCAGAAGGCCCCCTCACGATGTCACAGGTGCCCTCATGATCTGAAGAGCGCCCCTCACGATCTCAAGAGGACCCCCCCCCACGATGTCAAAGCGTCCCCTTCACAATCTAAAAGGTCACCACATGATCTTAAAGGGCCCCTTTCTCAATCTCAAGAGGTCCTACTAAAAGAGACCAGTCACGATGTTCCAGGGGCCCTCATGATCTTAGAGGGCCCCATTATAATCCTAAATGGCCCCTCACAATCTCATGAGGGCCCCTCTCGATGTCAGAAGGGCCCTTTTACGATCTTAAGAGGACCCTTCACGATCCTAAAGGGCGCCCTCACGATCTATAAAAGGCCCCCTCACAATCTTAAAGGGCCATCCCATAATCTGAAAGGGCCCTCTCACGATCTCAAAGAGCCCCTAAATTATCCAAATTAACTTTTTCCTTGGTAGAAAATTTTCCCACTACTTAGTTTAGTGTCAAGAAATCCGGAATGCCGGCCAAAACCGGAAGAGTAGGAGCCCTAAGCAAATACAAGTCACATCAACGAAATTAGTACTAGTCTGAAAGATGCCGAAAAGATAGGTTGTTGCAATGTGCATTCTACTTTTCAGAGTAAACGCCAAGTTTTTTCTAGGCAACCACATCTCATGCATCGCATGAATAGGGCTAGCATTTATGTATAGTGCACCTCTGCTATGATGTTTCGCATTCAGTCGACATAAGCACATTACCTGAAATTCCCTACTATTTACGGTGGTGAGATTAAACGTGTAGTGATTGAATCGATTCCCATCAATATTGGAATATTTTTTTCTAGATTGTCGGGTTATTGTAGACATTTTCACTTTTTTTACAATTCCCATTGGATCGACTTGCTCGAGTTCTGCAGTTTCCGGTAAAAAACCCCGACGTGTCTGCAGTCATGGGATTTGTCATGGATAGCCTATGATGTACAAATTTAATGCCATATGAGGATAGCGCATCAGTGAGGCATCATGTCACTTTGACAGAAGTAATAGGGGACTGCTTTCACATTCTACGATGGTGCAAGATCTAGAACAAAATTTCCTGTGTAGCCGCGATGCTTCTGAGGCTAGTTTAGAGCACTCCGATGCGTACTGATATACTGTATGCACTGCATACAACCTTAAACTCATGTCTGATGTACACTTTTTGATAAGTATTAAATCGGAATACCATCGAAAAACAGTGAGAACTCGTGTCTCACATCATGCAAACAAAATGAACAATTTATCTTCGATATTTCAAAAAATTCAAGAGTTCAGAAATCAAGGAAAAATTGATAATGCTCAATTTTAACAAATTGTTTATGTTCATCTAGCTGATTCCCTAACATTTTTTTGCTTCAGATTCCAGAAAATTTTCTGAATTTTCTGTAATTTTAGACTACTGGAAAATGAGTTAACGAGTCGCGCATATAAAGTTTGATCAAACACCTGCCATGCCGTTATGAAAATTGTGAGCAGGTGTTACGGAGAAGGATTATCAACAATTGTCTATAAAGGCATGTTTTAGTTCGATTGCACACCTTTTTGGCCCTTTTCATAGCGTCAAATCGTAGTTAAGTTGTCAAAAAAGAGCGCGATTTTTGAAATGAAATAATAACTTTAAATCTTCAAATATTTATAAATGAATGTGTGCAACTTTTTAGTAATGGGCAAAAGACCGTTCCAGGACACCTAAAATTCAAAAAAATAGTATCTTTAAAAACGACATAAATTCATGAATTTAGTCCCTTTTTTCAGGTTTTTAAGACCTAAATACATGAATTTAGTCCATTCAAAAAGTACCATTTTTTCAAAAATGGTACTTTTTAAAAACGACATAAATTCATGAATTTGAACCCTTTTTCAGGTTATGAAGACCTAAATTCACAAATTTGGGCGTTTTTAAAAATACCCAATTTTCAAATTTTTCAAAATCTCAAATTTGAGAATTACAATTTTCACCGCTTAAATCATGACCGTTCCAGGACACCGAAAAAATCATAAAAGTTAAGAATCTCAAAATTTGAGAATTACAATTTTCACCCCGCCAAAATCATGACCGTTCCAGGACACCGAAAAAATCAGAAAAGTTAAGAATCTCAAATTTGAGAATTACAATTTTTACCTTGAAAATCATGACCGTTCCAGGACACCAAAAATCATAAAAGTTGAGAATTTCAAATTTGTGATTATGATCATTTTCATTGCTCAAATCATGAACGCTCCTGGCGTTCTTACAATTTATCTACTGCATTGCACTCAGATGAACACTCAATTGTAGAGAACATCTGCTTCTCGCATTTATGAATAAAAGGCATTTCAGTGTAAAGAGCTGTGTCCTCCAACTCAAACATTTGAAAGGAAACAATGTATGAAAGAACAAACAGCTGCTACTACTCTGTGAAAAAATGACATTTTAATTGTACGTTAGGCGAGTTGTTTTAATTCTTGTTAGCGCGTCAGCACACCCGTATGACGTTAAGATATCTGCCAGCTGTACTGTTTTCATTTATCTCTCTCGTCTGTCATTGTATCGTGTGCTCAGATTGTTGTGATATTATTTCAATCAACACTTATCATCTGCTTGCTCTCATCGTTCCGCTATCTTTAATTACGTTATTCTTATATTTTGAACATAGTGATTTGTACTAATTTATCCGTCAATCATGAGTCAAGCAGTCGTTGAACAACAAGCCAACATAGCAACGGTACTTCCAGAGTTCTTCAAAAATATTGCGGATTTGTTCATTCCATCGGAGAAACATTCTGAATACTTTTCGTATATAGACCAGCAAGTGAAGAAAGCGCCTCTACTCTTCAATCCTGACGCTATACGTTCTGCTCGAAAAGCATACAAAGAGCAACATAAAATCGCAGCCAGAGCAAAGAAGGAAGCAGCACTTCCCTTCAGAATCGAAACATTTACAAAACAGTTGAAGGAAAGTGTTGTTGAACGTCATACATTCATCGAATCAGTGGAATATTTTACAGAACCGGCGGGGGACATTTCAACGACAGTGAATTCTTTGAAACAGCACTTGAAATACGAAAAACAAAGCCATCTTTTGAGTGTCACATGTAAAATTTTTATTGGAAAACACGCAAATCATATATTATCATTGTGTGAGAATAATAAAGCAGATTTCACATATCTCTTAAAACATCACAATATTAACTATTCACGAACTGAATTGAGCTTCGCAATGAAGTTGGCAAAACTGGCAGATAAATATCAGACTCTTTGTAGAGTCTCGCTTCCTATACGACTGTTAAAAACTAATCTTTCAATCTTGGAGCAGTGTCTTTCACAAGATGAGTGTTTTTGGAATAATTGATTATTCAACCCTTCTGTTTTCAATCATTTTCATTATGTTGTTATATGACGTCATTTTTCTCTCATCCAATGAAACCTTGTCCTCGCGTGGACAGAAATCCCATTGTTTAGAAAACTTGTATCTGTCGGTTTTATATGCAATGTTATTTCCTGTTTTATATGCAATGTTATTTCCTGTTTTCAATCATTTTCAATATGTTGTTATATGACGTCATTTTTCTCTCATCCAATGAAACCTTGTCCTCGCGTGGACAAATTTACATGTATTTCAATGTATCCAAATTGAATGTATGCAAAGTGGATGTAACCAAATTGAAATATCCATGTGTTGTTTTTAATTTCTCATTTACGGGAATATAATAGAAACATTGTATCTTCTATAAAAATGAGAAACTTCAGGGACTTCCAAAAAATATACAGCAAACAAAACCACATTAAATTTCGATTTAAATGAGATTGCTAAGCAATTGGGAATAAAGAATTTTCACACATTGATGAGTAATGAATTACTATTGATAAAAGATGTGCGAAACACTAACTCTACTAATACAATGCAACAATGTAACGTTTAAATTTAGATTAAATTAAATCATTTCAAAATTGAATAAGTAGTAAGGAAAGTCATCATTGTGGAACAGTTTTAAATCAATACCCCCCTTCTGACTAAGTAGTAAGGAAAGTCATCATTATGAAACAGTTTTAAATCAATACCCCCCAAGTAGTAAGGAAAGACATCATTAGAGAACAGTTTTAAATCAATACCCCCCCTTCTGACTTCTAGGGGTCCCTTAAGAAATTTTTTTATTATAAAATGAGCAACATAAATGAGTTTTTGAAATTATATGGAACACAAACGACAACGAATTTCGACCTAAAGAAAATCGCTAATCGATTAGGAATAAAGAATTTTCATGTTCTAATGAGAAACGAATTACAATTCCTAAAAAATAGGCCAACAGGAACCTTCAGTTCCCGGAACAAAGTTCCATCAATAACTGTAAATTTCATAACAAATCTTCATACGTCAGATGAAAAAGGTGTACATTGGTCAGCAGGCGTTAAAAATCATCAGCAGAACTATTATTTTGATCGCCCGCAGGCTGAGAACTATTGGTTCGACTCATACGGTTTGCCCCCTACAAATGAAGTAAAAGAATTACTTGGAACGGGAACATACAATACGTTTCAAATTCAAACACCAGGCACTACCTATTGTGGACAATTATGTTTATACGTTTTGTACAAATTACAAAAAGGAGTACCATTTCTAGATATTATGTTAGAGTTAAACAATCTATAACTCAAGCGAAGCTAGCTAAAGCGCCACCTAAAGGTTAAAGCTCTGTTTTCTGTAATTCACTTTGATAAAAACGACATCTGATATCCTCATTATCTAAATCTTTAATTTCATAAGTAATCGGATAACTTTGATTTATTTTAGAAACTTCAAATATTTCTATAGTCCAGTATCCGACGAAGCCTTTTTCAAATTTATTCTTATATTTAAATATTCTAACTCTATCTCCAATTTTAAATTTCGGCTTAAGTTTCTGCAAATTCGGATTACTCTCATTCAAATTATTATTCTCGAATATTTTCTTTCGTACTAGATCAGGGTCGTCAGAAGCATTCTTTGGAGTTTCTTCAATACCAGAATGAACTTTATTATTGTACTCTTCTACAACTCCTGGTAATATCTTCAACCATTTCTGATTTCTTTGCTCAGTAAATTTCTTGAATAATTTATTTTTTAACGTCCGATTGAATCTTTCTATCACTACGGCCTTCCCTGCATTTTCAGTTGAATAAACTGAGCCTTGGCGATGACTTTCGTCTGTTTCAAATAGTTGCTGAACGTTTCGGTTATAAAATTCCGACCCTTTATCAACAAACAATTTTTTTGGCTTTCTCTTACTTTCTTTAAAGATTTCTTCAAACGCATATTTAACTGATAGACCACTTTTATTTTTTAAAGGCTTTACCCAAGCGTATCGTGTATATAAATCTATAACGGTCAATGCGTATTTATAATCTTTTTCATTCGGCATATGAATAAGATCAGCACTCCAAATATCATCTTTATTAAATACTTTTACTTTCAATAAATATTTAGGCCTTCTATATTCCTTATGAATTTCAGACGCGTAGGTTCGAGCGTTGCTCTCAGAGTTATTAGTTCGAGCGTTGCTCTCAGACAGCTTAGCTGTCGTTTCATTTAAACCCTGACCGAATAATATTTTAGCTTGTAAAGCTTTCTTAACAAACATTCTTTCAATTTTTTCTCTAAATGTAGGATTCTGAATATTATCTAATTCTTGAATCATCTTCTTATCAGCTGCATGTCGAGAACTTAGATCATGATTTCGATAAGCTAAATCATGCCTGTAAGCTGCGGCATCTACTCTATTTATCGGTTCTTCACCTCGTTTCGGATTATTATTCTCATCTAGTCTTATACCTAATCGAGTTCCTGGACCGGTATATGAATGACCAGGAAGATGTTTTTCTTTCGAATATTTACTCCAAATAAATCCAGGAAAGTTTTCTAATGTTTTTTGTATATCACCACCGAAGTAGTATGGAACTTTGTTCTTGTCACCTCCAATATGCTGACAGTTTGAGTTTTTATTTTTGTTTAATAGATAATTCAATAAATCTAAATTAGAAATTTTTAATTTAATTAAATTTTCGGAATTTTTAGAATTCATTTTAAAAGATAAAAAAAATTTAAAAGATAAAATAAAATAAATGTTTTACCTAATCGAACTTTGTTCAGAGGCTTTAGCCGATCGGACCAAAGGTCCTGAGGCTTTAGCCGATAGAACCAAAGGTTCTGAGGTTATTACCGAATCATACTAGGACTTAGATATATTCCAGAACCATCTTTAGTTTCTTTAATTTCAATTAAATCATCAACATTGTGGAGAATATTTTTAAGAATTCGTTTTCCTTCATCAACTAATTTTAATTTACTAATAAAATTATCTACTACTCCTTCACCCCTAGCAACTTTCTCTAACTCTCTGTTATGTCGTTTTTGTTCTTCTAATGCTGCCTTCTCTGATTTATTTTTATTTACTGCTTGGACAATACCAGCTGTCCCACCTGCAACACTTCCTGCAGCTGCTATGCCACCTATTATTAGTGGAATTAATGGGAGAATCCCGCCATTCTTTTCTTCTTGTAATTGAATATTCTCTATCATTGGTTTACTTATGTAATACTTTTTTTTATTAATCGTAATAGTTTTAGGGGTATTTTTGTCAACAATACTACGTAATTTTAATTCAACATTTTTATTATTAATATTACTTTTCGCTTGCGACATTTTTAATAAAAAAATTTTAAGTTAGGAAAAATTTTAATCTATTCTAGTTATGAATAAATTTTAAGTTATCAAAAAATTTCAAGTTACCAAAAAATTTTAAGTTACCAAAAAATTTTAATCTATTCTAGTTATCAAAAAAAATTAAATTAATTAAACGACGAAGTCTTGGGCTTTAGCCTATTCTAGCCATCTTCCCATTAAGAACTTCAATAGAATATTTTGTATCTTCTAGCAATAAACCATAAGCCATCAATGAAGTTGTGGAATCTTTTTTTCAATATTAATTGTTACATCACAACCAGTCTTGATAATATCTTCAGATTGTGCACTTAAATCGAAACAGAAAACAGGATATAAATGTCTCCAATCTCCAGGAGTTAATTGTGGTTCAACTCCAAATTCTATACAAAGATTTCGATAAGAATCATATCCTTCCATAAATTGATTATTGCTATCGTCAAATCTTAATGGATCAATTGGATAACGGGTTTGATTTAATGAAACTTGTAAACTTCGAATTGTATTAATATGGAAGAGATTATTGTTCTTATCAAAACTTGGAGAATTATTTCTTTGAAATGTTAGTAATAAATATCTTGGAGTATTCGCAGTTCTAGTAAAATGCCAGTTAAATCTTTGTTCGGAAAAAGTTACTGAACTAGCAGTACGCTTTAGAAAATTTACTGGAATTGGTTTGTTAGTATTTAATCTTTTTGCAATAGCTGTTTCAATCTCTAAACTAGGAGTAATATGCTTAATCCACCATTCAAGTCTATCAATTTTTAAATATGCTTTTTTTCCAGTCTAACCATAAAAGATTAATTCATTATTTGCTGTACGATGAATTATTAATTTAAATTTTAATTGATATGATATTTTGTCATAATCTAAATATCCGAATAATGGAGACAATGACCAATTAACTGTCTGTTTACTTTTTTTGTTAAATTCACGTCTTTCTTTATATGCATCATTATTTGTTTTATTTAAATGTTTTGCAATATTTTCTACATCTTTCGCAATTCCTGCTGCATCTGTTCCAGCGTGAGTTAAATCATCAACAATTATACCATCATTAGTATCAGGAAACCAACCTTCGATTTCATACTTTTTATTATTTTCACCAATTGTTACAAATCTAAGCATTGTATCAATTACACCTGGAGAATCACTTATTGTTTCTATATTTTGAGTTGCAACATCTAAACGCATTTGTGTAAATAATCTTGGAAAGAAATTATTCTCTAGTGCAATATTATCGGTTTCTGGTAGTGGTGTTGTAAAATTGGCATCACTATACAAAGAATTTTCACAGTGTAAAAATGAATCAGGTAAATATAAATAACTCTGCTGATTATCAACTTCAAAGATTAAATCTCCTCCAGTATTTACTCTACTGGAAGATCCGGGATTCATAGCAATTCTTATATAGTCATTCTTTTTTTGATTGTAACTGACGAACGGAGGATCGTCTAATCGAAATTTATTTTCGATAAGCGAAGACATTTTTATAAAAAATAATTTGACTTTTTGTTTTTCTCACACACAGAAAAAATTCTGCTAAAATAATTTTACTTAAATAATTTTACTAAAAAAATTTTACTAAAATAATTTTGCTAAAAAATTTTTGCTAAAATAATTTTGCTAAAAAAATTTTACTAAAAAATATATTTTAGAATTTTGCTAGACCAGCTCCGCTACAGCTTTGCTGGTTAGACCGAAGGTTGCTGCTCACGCCATTACCTCTTATTTCTTCAATTGTTTTTTTATTATTTTTATTTTCATTATGTTTACTATCAGACGGAGCTCCGCTCCTCAAGGTTTCCCAAACAGCTATGTTAGCAATTTTGTTTTTTGTTTCCTCTGAAAGTTTTTTTAAAATTTTTTAGTTCTTCAGAATCATTCCAAAGTTTACGAATAGCTTCTAGTTGTTTTAATTCGTTTTGAGACTTGACAGCATTTGATATTGCACTAGCTGTACTACCTATAGCAGCTGCTCCTTTTGCAGCAGATGTAATCAAATCTTTAGTAGTTTTAATTAAGTTAACGATACTTCCAATACCAGAAAATATACCAGCTCCTTCCGTGTGAACGGCACCTGCGGTGCCTAGGAACTTTTGTGTTCCGACTGTTTCTCTATTATCATAATGATAAACAGGATTCATACGTGGTTCATGAGCAATTCTTTGATTTGAAGCAAATTGTTTAAGATTGTGTTTATAAATTATAGGCATTTTTTAGGATTAAATTTGACTTTTGGGAAAAAATATTTACGATCGGCTAAAGCCTCGAGGAGCTTCGCTCCGATTGGTTAGTAACCTGAGGACCTTTGGTCCGTTTAAGATTTACGTTTGTGAATGGACAACAACTTCGAGATAACTTTATTAATTGACTGTTGCACTTTATCTATTGCGTCAAGCAGCGTGTGATGTACTTTAATTTCTTTTCTATTAACTTGCATTTTCTCCTGATTCATCTTCAACGCCGTTTTAAGTGCATTTAACTTAATTTTAAGAACATCTAATTGTCTTTTAACGGAATCTAACTGTTCCTTATTTTCTTTAGAGTTTTCTCGTAAATTTTTCTTTAATTCATTTTCTAAATTGATTTTAAGAGTTTTCATTTTATCAACTCTTTGATTAAGCGAGTTTACTTCATTTATTATTCTATTCATCTTTTTCATTTGTTGAGTAATTTTAGAACTCAATTCATCAACACTTTTTTGGAATGTAGTTTGTAACTGCTTTAAATTTTTTTTAATTCTTTCAGGTAGTTTTTCTATTTCATCTTCTAATTGTTCTTTTAACATTTTTATCTGTTGTTTATTTTTAATGACTGCAGATTTTAACTTTATAGAAAGTAATATTAAAATTTTTGATTGTTCAGAAATCTTTTTAAAAAGTTTTGCTATATCTGCTTCTAGCTCTCTATCCTTTTTATCAAGTTTTAATAATTTTTCGTTTAATGATTTGTCATTAAGTTTTAGCAACTTTAATTCATTCATCAGTGGAACCAAAACATCGTTTATATATTTTTCCTTTAAATCATTGATTTGTGTATCAACATATTGTTTATTTGTTAACTCTGTATTTTGTTGTGGAAGAATAGAAAGATGCAATGGACCAGATAAAACGTCTCCAGTTTTCATGATATAATTTTCTATCTCTATTTCTAATTCACGATTATTCGGGATATATGCACCTCCACCAACATTTGGTAACATCATTTTTTAACAATAAAAAAATAAATTTTTTTCTAATAAAAATAAAAAAATGGATAAAGCAAATTTAAAAAAATTATATTCGCCCGCATCATCCTGTTCTTCTTATTCGACGAGATCAACGGGATTTGAAAATAAATGTTTTGATAATAATAATAATAATAATCCATGTATAGATGTTAATATTTTATTTCAATTACAAGCCGAAATATTTAGAGAACAGACTAAAGGTTTACCTTCTATAGAAACTAATTATTGTTTATTTCCGGGGGATCCATTTATTAAATTTATGGAGATTGTTAGTAAATATAATGATGTAGCTTATGTGGAATTAAATAAAGAAAATATGGTTATAATAGGTCATAATAATGTTTACGGATTCATTAGAGCAGTTTTACCGATTAGTAATACTGAGTGGATAGAAAATAAAATTATCAATTATATCAATATCAAAGAATTAGTTAAAAAATTAAAATCGTTTTCCAAGGAAAAAATTAGATTATTTGTTGACGATCAAAATCAATATAACATTCACATAGAGAGTAAAAAACATAATGAAGAATTATTATGTCAAGTTTATTATAGAGATACAATTTATAAACAAGAAACATTAGAAATGCCGCAAAGATATGATGATGATACTTATATAGGATTATATTCCAACTTAAATATTAATTTATTAAAATCTTATATAAATGGTTTAGCTCAACAAGAGAAAATTTATATGTGGACTACACCTTATACTATTAACAATGACCATAATCATATTCATAATAAACGAACTGAAGGTTCTAGGGCTTTGCCCGATCTTAGAGAATCTTATGATAATAATGATGATTCTGTAACATCTGAAAAAGGTGTAAATGGTAAAAAAGATTATAAAAATATTAGTAATTATAAAAATTTATCTAAATTTCATTTTCTTACAATTGAAAATAACAATGATGGCATAGTTGAAGATACTGTTAGACAACTATGTGTCGGGTCTACAAAATTTAAATTAGGATTTACATCTAATCAATTTAAAATTTTATCATCTTAAATAAAAACTAAAAGTGATTCAGATTATGGTGGTGTTATTAAATTTTCCAAAAGAGATCAAAGACCAATATTTTTCTCTATTATATTATTATCAGATAAAAGATGTAATTTAGAATTAGATATTCCAATAAGAGAATGGTATCCTATCATGGAAGGGCATCCAATCCCAAAAAGTGTAATTTATGATGATGAAGAAACAATTTATGATGATGATGAAGAAACAATTTATGATGATGATGAAGAATCAATAGTTAGTGAAAAAAAATTTAAATTATCTTTTGATAAAACATTATATGATGAAACTTAATATGATAAAACTTAATATGATAAAACTTAATGTGATAAAGAAAAAAATAACTAAAGAACGTGAAATATATAATAATATAAAATAACACTCAAGTCCTTGATATTAGAATGTTTATATCTAAAATTAAAACACAAATTTTTTCTTAAATTTTCTCTAAAAAAATTAAAAAAATGGAAAATACCAAGTTTTATTGTGTCTTATGTAAAAAAAAGTTGCAAACAAAAAGAAGTTATCAATCTCATTTAAATAGTAAATTGCATTTACAAAATGTAGAACGAGTTGATGAAGGAAATATATTAAAATTAAATAGTTATAAAAACTATCTAGAAACATTGCCTACTGATATAAAAGTTAAAAAAATGTTTGATGATTATTCACATTCGGAATATAAAAAAGTTTTTAATAGTGAAGATGAGACCATACAAACCGAAGGTTCTAGGGCTTCGCCCGTACCAGATGGAAGATATTTATTTAGCGATACTGATGAATTTGATGAAGCTGAACGAACCGATGAAGCCTTAGCAAATATAAAATATTTATTTAATCAGTCTTTTCGCGGGACATCAAAGATGTCTTTCAGGGCTTCGCCCGTTGAATATAATGAAACCGATAAAACTTTTTCTGATATTCTAACCAACTTTTATAATATATTTAAGAAATCTTTCAAATGTTATATGAATGTAGAAGTACTTTATACAAAAAATGGACCTGATGGAATTCCTGAAGAAATAATACAAGGACATTTTACAAATTCACAAGAAATTCATAATGTAAATGATTTACAACCCATATTTGAATCGATGATACTTAAATTAGAAAATTGTATAATTGAAGCCCAGTTACGTGAATCTGGTTGGAGATTTGTTAAAATACTATCTAAGAAAATAGTAATTGATAAATATAAAAATAATACTGGTGGTAGTTATGTTCCTTTACCTTTCAGTTCACCACAAATAATCAACATAAAAAATGAAGATGATTATTGTTTTCTGTGGAGTATTATAGCACATTTACATCCTGCAGAATATCATAAAGAAAGACTAAGTCATTATAATAAAGAAGAATACATAAATGAATTTGATCTTTCTGATGACTTAGATGAATTTTCATATGGTTATAATAGGTTAAAAAAGTTTCATAAAAAGAATAAAAATTTAATAGAAGTAAATGTTTTTGAATTAAATGTGAATTATGTTTCTATTGGTAAAATTACTCCACTTTACTCAGATTCAAAAAAATTTTATTTGAATAATAAAAATTTAAGTCAATCAGAAATAGTATATAATGATAGGGGAAATTACATGCATCATAATATTTTTTACCAAGGAAATATAATATGTACTGAAAAATTTGAACTTGTTAAAACACTATCACCAATAATGATTAGTCATAATAATTATAAAGGACGTAATTATAATTATGATTATGATTCCGATTATTCATCTTTATCTTTAGAATATCAACAAAAATTACAAAATTTAAATGAAAGTTTACAAAAATGTAAAACAGATTATCAACAACAAACAAAAATATTAGTACAAGAAAATGGCCATAAATATCAAAATAAGATAGAAACGATTCAAAAATTAAATGAAGAAAATAATGAATTAAATAATGAAGAAAATGAAACCAATCAAAAAATAAATGAATCTTTAAAAAAATGTCTACAACAATATAAAGAACAATATGATAAAGAATATAGTTATCAGCTACAAATATTAAATCAAAATTTTCATCGAAATACATTTAATCTTGCAAAAGAAATTAATGAAACACATGAAATATATCAAGATAAATTTGAAAAACTAGAACAGACAAAACAGCCAGCACAAGCGAATATATTATATTATCAGGGTTATTTTATATTGTGTAAAGATGTTTCTATATTCACAAAAACTTCAGATAATACAAATTTTCCTTGTCTTCAATGTATGACAAGTTTTAGAACTAAAGAAGAAATGAATAGACATTTGGAGAATTGTCAACAAAATGAAGCAGTCAGAAACACATTTCCAAAAGATGATTATTTAGAATATAATAAATGGTATTTTAAAAATAAAGTACCCTTTACTATTTATTGTGATTTTGAAGATTATAATGTTAATATGACACAAAATCGAACGGAAAGTTCCAGGGCTTCACCCGATTCTGAAAATTATAATTCTGAAAATGGTACGGGCCAAGCCCTAGAACCTTCGGTTTTTAATTATGAAAAAAGTGCATCTGAACAAAGTAAAGAAAAATATTTATTTGAACAAAAACCATTATGTTGGGGAATGTACATTCATTCAAATTATCCTGAATTATTTAAATCAGAATATTTTCAATACTATGGTGAAGATAGTTCAGAAATGTTTACAAAGAAAGTAGAAGAATTACAAAATTATTTTTCACAATTGCTTGAAACAAATATACCGATGATGCCATTAACAGAAAAAGAAAAATTAAATTTTATTAATGAAACAAAATGTTATTACTGTGGAAGAGAATTTACAAAAAATTATAAAAATGGCAAAGATAGATATCTTGATAGGCGAAGCGACGGCTCTGCCGTCAAGGTAAAAGATCATGATCATCTAAATGGATTATATAGAGGTGCAGCACATAATTCTTGTAATCTTAATGCTAATAAATTTAAATATAACTTTGTTCCTTTATATTTCTACAATGGTTCTAAATATGATTTCCATCTAGTAATGAAAGATTTATTTTCATCTGAAAAATTACAACAACAACAAATAAATGTACTATGTAAAACAGAGGAAGAATATTTTTCAATGCAATTAGGTTGCATTAGAATTTTAGATGCATTTAGATTTTTTACTCCTTATTCATTAGATGTTATGGGAAAAACTTTGAAATCTGAACAATGTAAAATATTAAATAAATATAATTTAAAACCTTTAAAAGGCATATTTCCGTATGAGTATATAGCCTGCGGCTCACAGTCGAAGACTGATATAACTGGAGATAAAACCTGTGGTTCACAGTCGAAGACTGATTTTAATTCTGTGAATAAAATTATGGAAGAAAAACAACTTCCTCCAATAAATGAATTTAAATCAACATTAAAACAATCAAAATTATCTGACGAAGACTATGCAGAAGCTGAAAAGAATTGGAGAGAGTTAAATTGTAAAACAATGTATGATTATACAATGAAATATCTTCAGATAGATGTATTAATACTAGCTGATCTTTTCGAAAACTTTCGTGATATGTGTTTAGAATATTACGGAATAGATCCATGTTATTGTTATTCTACACCAGGTTTAACATGGTTAGCAGGATTAAAACATACTGGTGTTAAACTTAAATACTATAAAGAAAGTTCTTACGATAAATTATTATTTTTTGAATCTGGGATTAGAGGTGGAGTTTCATCAGTTTTAGGTAATAGATATGTTAAATGTTATAATAAGAAAGTAAATCCACAAGAATATGGAATAATGAAACCTTTATCTCCAGAAGAAAAAGAAAAAATATTAGAAATTTTTCGAACGAAACGAGAAGGAGTAGAACGTGAAAAAGCAATTGATGAATTCATGAGAGAAAACTATTTGTTATATTATGATTTTAATAGCTTATATTCTTCTTGCATGATACAAGAATTACCAACAGGTGAAATGTCATGGTGTAATATTCTAGATTATCAAAAAACATATGATGGAACTTATAATCATGGTTATATATATGAAGTTGATTTAGTATACCCTGATGAAATAAAAGATAAAACAAAATATTTTCCTTTCTGTCCCGAAAACAAAATTCCTAATATAGAAGATTTTTCAGATTATCAAAAATCTATAATTCCTAAGAAATACAGACCAACAAAAAAACTTATGTTAACACAAAGCAATAAAGGAAAGTATGTTGTTGAAGGAA
The DNA here is from genome assembly GCA_907163375.1 of Prostheceraeus crozeri. Lineage (NCBI taxonomy): Eukaryota > Metazoa > Platyhelminthes > Polycladida > Euryleptidae > Prostheceraeus > Prostheceraeus crozeri. The sequence goes on along the minus strand of CAJQUW010008072.1, from coordinate 105,000 downwards.
GAATGCTAGATTGGTATTTAGATCATGGAATGATTCTCACCAAAATACATCGAAAACTATTTTATCAAAAATCTAGGTGGTTAAAAAATTATATAGAGTTCAATATTGAAAAACGTAAAATAGCTAAAAGAAATAAAGATGATTTTGGAAACGTGTTCTTCAAATTAATGAATAATGCATTTTATGGTAAGACTTTAGAAAATGTGCGTAATAGACAAAATATTGAAATAGTTTATGATACAGATAGGTTTCAAAATTTAACAAGGAAACCTACATATAAAAGAACTACTAGATTTAGTGATGAACTATGTGCTGTACATTTACGTCGAATTAGCGTAAGACATGATAAGTTTAATTTTATTGGTTTCACTATATTAGAATTAGCTAAACTATTTATGTATAGATTTATATATGATTATTTAGCACCTGCTTATGGCAAAAACTATAAATTACACTTTACAGATACCGATTCTGTTTTCTTAGAATTAACAATACCGTATAATTCTACACTTGATGAAGAAATAGATAAAATAAAAGATATCATTCATCCTTCTGATTTATGTAAAGTAAAAGATGAATTAGAAGGAAATGAAGATTTCATAACAGAAGCTATATTTTTAAAATCTAAATGTTACTGTTATGATACAACTAATAATATTAAAACACATAAAACATTAAAAGGAATTTCAAAGGCATCAGTGGCTAATCAAATAACATTTCAAGATTATAAAAATGTATTATTTAATAATGAAATAAAAACAGCATGTAATTATAGACTTAATTCAAAAAAACATAACATGTATTTAAAAGAAGAACATAAATTAGCATTAGATCCATTTGATGATAAAAGAAAAATTTTACCTGATGGAATAACTACTGAACCTTTTTAATTTTCTAATTTCTAAGATAGACAAATTTCATATATACATAAAATAAAAAAATATTATAACACTATATTTGTATATTTTATCACTCCGCGAAAATATTTTCTATCGACTTTCAGTCGGGGCGAAGCCCCTCGAGGCGAAGCCTAGTCAGAGAACAATTGTTCGATAACTCTTTCATGAATTTTTTTATCAATATTAATTGTAATGAAGCCATAATCTTTTGACCAAGCATTATTACACGATTGTTTAAATTCATCTTTATTTCTTACGCATAAATCTCTTAACAAATCACTTAAGTTTCTTGCATTTATTTCAAATAGTATAAATATATTTGCATTCTTTCTAATAACACTTCCGTCTAATGAATACATACTTTGTGTTAAATAAAATACACTACAGTTATTATGTCTACCTCTTGTGAAATAATTTTCTCTGAACTGACTGATTTCTATCATTAACACAATCATCAAAAATTACACAATGTTTCATTGTTTTATCTAGTTTACTAGGATCTTGCATATTACCACTATCATCTATTAATTGTATCTTTATATGGTTATTTTTATTAGATTCTACTAACTGATTATTTTTTGCTGCTTCTTCACACCACGAACTTATTTCTTCTTCATCTTCAGATTTTTCATATTCTTTAAATAATGAAGCAATTGCTTTTTTTTTAAGATTATTTTCAAATCCATATTTTAAAAATTGATAGACGGGTTGTTCTGCCGTTGTTGTATAAATTATAAGATTGTTATAATCCAAAAAATTTGGAGTCGTTAAAATTTTAAATAATAGATATGTTTTTCCACATCCTGATCTTCCACAAATAACTGACAAAACTTTATTAGATAAATTTGGATGATGATTAAATTTAAGTTTTTTTTATTTAATGGAGGTAGTTCACTCATTTTTTAATAAAAAAATTTATTTTTATTTTTTTTATTTTTTGTTTCTAAAGAAGAAGAAAATTAAACTTCTCTAGCTTCGCGTGGGAGTTTATACCTCCCGAACCAAAAGATCTATCATAATCTCTTCACCTCCAAAATTTATTTCTTGTCCTTTTTCATCAGTGATTCTAATGCCAATGTTGTTAATAGTTTTTCTTGTAATAGGAAAATATATTAATGTTTGTGGAATTACATTTAATCTATAACCAATGGGTACAGTAAAAGCTGGAAAACTGAATATTAAATTTGATAATTTACCATTTATATATCCTCCTTCAATAATGTCACAATGTACAACAATTGAATTTATTTCAGTTATTTTTGGAATCTTCTCACCTAAATGATAACCTTGACTATAGGTTTGTTTATTAAATCCTAATAGCTTTGACAATGATCTATCATGATTAAAATCAACTTGATGATTTTCGTCTAAAGTAAGAGAAAATTTATTAACTGCCGGTTCAACTGCAAAATGTAATTGTTTCTTATCTTTAAATGATATACCTAAATGTCTCTTAATTTCATTTGATATTGTTTCAACTTCGTAAGAACCAGGAAGAAAAGTTAGTATTTTCCATGTTTTGCCTTTATCAGTAGAATATCTAAATTGATCATTCACATCTTTGATAACGTTTTGAATAGTGTTAAATGTAGAGAAACTAGTCAATGCAATTTGATAATTTTTATTTTGTTCCAAATGTAGAATGGGTTCTAAATTACAAGTGTGTGATGAAGTAGTTGTTATAATTTTTAACGTCGTACTAAATTTTGATGAACCCAAAATCTCTGTTAGATTTTCTAAATGATTATTAATTTTGTCTAAATCTGCTGAACACATTTTTAAACTAAAAAAATTAAATAAATATTTTTTTTATAAAAAATTAAAAACAACAACATATTTCAGCTACGGGCGAAGCCCTTAAAGACATCAGAGATGTCCGGTTATACTTTTATAATCCTCTTCATTTAGAATCTTCTTTTCTAACAGTCTTTTCAATATAGCATGAATTTCATTGAAACTAGAATTATGTCCTTCTTTTATTGCAGATATTAAAATATTTAATCTATTTAGTAATTCTTGTGGATCATCTGGTAAAAATACAGTTGTTTCAGTTTTCTGTTTTTCAGATAAACCTTTCCCTACTTTAACTCCTGTTGATAATAAATTTTCTAATTGTTTATAACGTCTAAGAGATTTTACTGCACCAACTCTGTCTAACATAGCTTTATATTTTATGAGATCTTCTACAGCATAATTATTTAAATCTGCTCCTCTTAAAAGATTAACAAAATTTCTATCTAAATTAAAAGGAGATTTATCTGGTGAAAAAATTATACCTGGAAAAGGTTGTGGAAATATTTCTTCTTGTCCGAGATAAAATCTAGGTATTGTTTTTCCATCTATAAATGAAATAGAATGTTCAAATTGCATAGATTTTGGTAATTTCTTATTAATGTTTGATTCTAGTAATCCATAGTCATCTAATATAGTTTTGTGCTCTGGATCTGTTATATCAATTTGTTTATCATTATTTGTATTTTCTTTTTCAAGAGTTTTAAATGGTTTCATAGTTTTTTCAAAATCAGTTTTTACTTGTTCGGTTTGCTGCATTTTTTCAAACATATCAGATTGAATACCAGCTTTTATCATTCTATGTTGAAGATGATTTTCTTTCATAATATTTCTTTGTTTTATTAACTCTTCTAATTGTTTTATTCTTTTAAAATTACCAGCTCTAATTTTATCCATTTTTAAAATATAATATTTGAATTTTGTGGTAACATTGGAATACAGCAAAAACATTTTACTGAACAAATTATTTTTTTATTGCTTTGTTGTTTGACATCTTTTCGTTTAAAGTTTTCTCGTTTTAAGTTTTGTTTAATAAAGTTTTGTTTAATAAAGTTTTGCTTAAATTTTCGCTTAAAGTTTTTAGCTCTTCTAAAAAAAATTTGTCATTTTCTTCATTAGAAATTTTAGCATCACTAGAAATTTTGCCATCCTTTTTATTTTTATCATCAATTTTTTCTGTCTGTGATTGAAATGATATTTGATTTACTTCATTAGCTATTTGATCAAATTTTTCAATCTCATCTAACGTAATAACATTATCATCACATACTCTTTGAAAGTAGTAATGTAGTTTATCATAGACTTCTTTAATATGTAAATGCTTAGTTTTTAATGATTTTCGTTTCTTAGTTATTAAAGATTTATCTAACATTGTAACAAGTGAAGTTGCAAAAACACCCGTACCTGTTAAAGCTGTAGCAACTACTGGAATTACTAAAACACCTGAAGATATAACAATTGTTAAAGCACCTAAACTTATTGTTAAGAATATGCCAATTCCTTGTGTTACATTCTTAACTTTAGTCCATCTCTTTCTTAATTTTTTATAATGCTCTAATCTTAATAATAATTGAGATTCCTTATCTTTCATATACCTAACTCTATCTTTGTGTTTTTCTTTATTCATTTTTTCAATGTTAATCTTTTCAATGTCCATTAAAGTAGAACTACGTTCATATGATAACGAAGGATATATTCTTGAGGTTCCTTCCATTTCTGAAGTTCCTTCCACTTTTGTTTCTTCCATTTTTAAAGAAATATTTTTAGTCACATGATATATTTTAAAAACCTGAAAAATGGATTTAAAAGACGTTTTTAAAAATACTAATTTTCGGTGTCCTGGAACGGTCATGATTTTGGCGGGGGTGAAAATTGTAATTCTCAAATTTTGAGATTCTTAACTTTTATGATTTTTTCGGTGTCCTGGAACGGTCATGATTTAAGCGGTGAAAATTGTAATTCTCAAATTTGAGATTTTGAAAAATTTGAAAATTGGGTATTTTTAAAAACGCCCAAATTTGTGAATTTAGGTCTTCATAACCTGAAAAAGGGTTCAAATTCATGAATTTATGTCGTTTTTAAAAAGTACCATTTTTGAAAAAATGGTACTTTTTGAATGGACTAAATTCATGTATTTAGGTCTTAAAAACCTGAAAAAAGGGACTAAATTCATGAATTTATGTCGTTTTTAAAGATACTATTTTTTTGAATTTTAGGTGTCCTGGAACGGTCTTTTGCCCATTACTCTTTTTGAACTTCATAAACTTGTAAATTTCTAAATCCGAAAATTTCAAGAAGCAATCAAAATGAAGCAAACTTTTGTGAGCGATTCATATCGTTTCAACCTTTATTTTACAATTTCCGATGTTTCGAACAGCTGTTCCATGTCATACGCTGTGATACTGTGACTCATGATTGAAACACAACTTGATCCACATCATTTTATCTGGTCTAACACCTCATCAGTTAAGTGAACAGATTGAAGGACGATTTTTTCAACCAAACAAAAATAGTTAGGAAGGAAGGACTCCTAAAACCACGAATAAATTCAACAACAGCTTTGCACGTCAATCCAGCATCAATTTTCGAGGACAGTCAGTAATGGAGTGAAATATTGAGGAAGTCATAGTAATATTATAAGTACTCTAATTTGGTATATTCATAGACTAATTTTTTAAAACGTCTGCTGCCACCCACTACCTCTATAGGACACCTGTGAAAGATTCCATGACCATTTAGATAGACTTCGTGGCCGTTGGGTGTGCATAAATTTAGTGAACTTGTACAAAATAGGCCATTTTCTTTGAAACCTACAGACCTACAACCTAGTTTGATCCCATTTTGTGTAGGTTCCATGTCGTTGAGTGTGCATAAAATTTAGTAGACTTGTAAGAAATAGGCCATTTTTTAAGAAAGATAGAGATTTGCAACCTAGTTTGATCATAGACTAAGTTTTCAAAACGGTTACTGCTACCGATTACCTCTGTAGGACACCGTGAAGGATTCCATGACCATTTTGTATAGTTTCTTGGCCGTTGAGTGTGCATAAAATTAGTAAATTTGTACAAAATAGGCCATTTTCTTTGAAAACTAGAGATTTAAGTTTTTAAAAAGTTTGCTACCCATTGCCTCTAGAGGAGACCAATGAAGTATTCCACAACCATTTTGTGTAGGTTCCATGTCGTTGAGAGTGCATAAATTTAGTAAACCTATAAGAAATAGGCCTTTTTCTATGAAAACTAGAGATTTACAACCTAGTTTGAACATAGACTAAGTTTTTAAAAAGTTTACTACTACCCATTGCCTTTTAGAGGACACCAGTGATTCCACGACCATTTTGTATAGGTTCTTGGCCGTTGAGTGTGCGTAAATTTAGTAAACTTGTAAGGCCATTTTTTAAGAAAAATAGAGATTTACAACCTAGTTTGATCATAGACTAAGTTTGTAAAATGTTTACTGCTACCCAATTACCTCTGTAGGACACCAGTGAAGGATTCCATGACCATTTTGTATAGGTTCTTGGCCGTTGAGTGTGCATAAGCCATTTTCTATGAAAACTAGAGATTTACAACCTAAGTTTGATCATAAGTTTGTAAAACGGTTACTGCTACCCATTACTTCTGTAGGACACCAGTGAAGGATTCCATGACCATTTTGTATAGGTTCTTGGCCGTTGAGAGTGCATAAATTTAGTAAACCTATAAGAAATAGGCCATTTTTTAAAAAAACTAGAGATTTACAACCTAGTTTGAACATGGACTAAGTTTTTAAAAAGTTTACTACTACCCATTGCCTCTGTAGGATACCAGTGAAGTATTCCACGACCATTTTGTGCAGGTTCCATGTCGTTGATAGTGCATAAATTTAGTAAACCTGTAAGAAATAGGCCATTTTTTAAGAAAAATAGAGATTTACAACCTAGTTTGATCATAGACTAAGTTTGTAAAACGTTTACTGCTACCCAATTACCTCTGTAGGACACCAGTGAAGGATTCCATGACCATTTAGATAGACTTCGTGGCCGTTGGGTGTGCATAAATTTAGTGAACTTGTACAAAATAGGCCATTTTCTTTGAAACCTACAGACCTACAACCTAGTTTGATCCCATTTTGTGTAGGTTCCATGTCGTTGAGTGTGCATAAAATTTAGTAGACTTGTAAGAAATAGGCCATTTTTTAAGAAAGATAGAGATTTGCAACCTAGTTTGATCATAGACTATAAGTTTTCAAAACGGTTACTGCTACCGATTACCTCTGTAGGACACCAGTGAAGGATTCCATGACCATTTTGTGTAGGGTTCCATGTCGTTGAGAGGACCCTTTCGAGATTATGGACAGGCTCTTTTAGATCGTGATGGGGACCTTTTGAGACTGCGAAGGGGCCCCTTTAAGATCGTAAGCTGCCCTTTTGAGATTGTGAACGGGGCCATTTAAGATCGTGAAGAGGCCTTACTTAGATTTTGAAGCAGCCCTTTGAGATTGTTAACGACAACTGTTTTAGTTTTTTTTGAAGAGCTCTTTTTAGATAGGAATAGACCTCTTGAGACTGTAAGGGGCCTATAGGATTGAGATCGGTACCCTTAAAGATAAGAGCACGTGGGGCCTTCTTAGATGATGTAGGGCTCTTTAAAATTGTGAACGGGACTATGCAGATTGTTAGGACCTTAAAGACCCTGCAATTTTTAAGGGTGATCAAATTCAGAGCAGATGCTTTCTAAAAATCCGCTTGACTCTTGAGCAGAAGATTCTTCGACAAGGAAGTCAGTGATCCTTTCGTCAATCCTAAGAAACTGGACGAAACGTAGGTAATCAAGGTTTTGAAATATGAAATGAATTTAAATGGGAATTCTTTGCGAAAAAAGTTGTAATACGTAATTATGGAGTCTATTCCCTGTGGGAACGCATCTTGCTAATATCAACAGATTATCTGGCGAGGTAGCAATTTTGTGGATAATTTTTTTAAAGGTTCATTTTCGTGTAAAAACTATCTCCGCATGTGAAAATGGTCATCATTTATCCAAAAACATGTGTAAAATTAAAAAACGACAGGTGGCGAAAAAGTTGCTATAATTAGTTGGTAGATATTTGTTTACTAATGCGAGCTGATTTTTCGCCAACCGGCGAAATCGTGGATATTGTAGCAGCTAATTAGTGGTAAGTAGTAATGTTCGTATATTACCTTCACATGAAAATATATTGTATACTCAGTCTGATCTGGTAAAAAGGGATCTTTTTTTAATTCACGAAGGCTTTAACTAAAAAAGTATTTATCTTCCATAAATGTTGCAGTAAATACTATGATATTATTCAAATATTTGTCATTGTTGTAAATTATTGAATGTCAAGAGATGTTATGAAAATTGATATATGCGGATTCTCTATATTCTTATCATTATCAAAGAATGATAGTCTGCACTTATTTCTTAGATAGATTAGGCATATGTGGGGGATAGTGAGGAGGTGAGGGAGAGAATAGAGCCACGGCTGTAGAGGCGGATTACTAAAGAAAATAAGAGAGAAAGTCAAAAGTAAAAGGTGACATATAGAGCGCGAATTGTCGCCGGCGAACTTCGCCAGCGAATATCCCGCAAATATGACTGAACTTTAGCATGATATTCTGCAGCTGACATTCGCCAGTTTTTCGCAAGATTCGTTCCCACAGGGTTATGAATTGAGTTCTGATTGCTTTGATGCTCTCCAAAACGTGTCTTTCAAAAAGTGTCTGCCAGAAAAATATGAAAGAAAAATCTACTAAAAAGTTTCGGGAGCACAAGGGAGTGACGAAAGAATAATTTGTATGATCACTTGTTGCAAAAGCGGCTAAATTTCGGCGAAGACACGTGTCTAAAAAAATTGTAAGTAAGAACTTTTGTTGTGTAAGAAAACGTGTGTAAGAAAAACCTTTGAATTTCAAACAAGATTGTGACAGCTATTTGATTAAGGTTGAGCTGCCATGGCATACGTAAGCGCAAAATCAATACGAAAAGAAATCCTTGTCACTTCTGCGACTGCTTGCGTTGGTACCAACGAAGATTGAAATCTCGCAACAAGGTTTGATTTGAATAATTGCCGGAGCTACAAGCACTGATCAAGTTTCTTCAGGCTGAACTGCAAGCGTTTTTGACTTTTTAGCCTCCATCAGTGCAGTAAATCAGCAACTCACTCCACAGACCATCGGTAGGTGGATGTGCTTGGAAATCCGGCAGCTCACCTTCGTGCATGAAGTGCAAACACGAAATAGCAATTTGCATTGATGTTTGCAAATTTTAAATTTTGGAAACGAGCTCTAGAGAATGAGATTTAAACTGCATGTATTTCATTAATTGTAGATGTCTGTATTTCGGATGATGACTTTTTTGCACGTGAGTTACTGATCTTTACAGGTATACTGCACTGATGACGGCTAAAAATCTAGAAACTTTAGTGTTTTCCGTAATGGATTGTATCAAATGTTGCTCTCATCTCATTTCAGATTAAATAGTATATTAAGTTGCATGGCATCTGCAATGTGTAATATTTGGGCACAACATAGAACTCCGTTTTCTCATAATGAGCAAATGCGATTTTTGATCGTCAATTCTATGCGACATTGATTCAAAATCATTTTGTTTATGTAACGTGGCGGGTTCTGAGTGATCATTTCAAAGTTGTTGATGCAATTAGCGGCTGAATGATTAATTTAATTTCTGTAAGTTCATTATGATTCAAAGGAAAACAGTTGCTAACACTATAACATTTATTTTCTACTTGCTGCCCTAACGCAATCTAATTCTTCGATCAACAGCGCAAGAGCATATCATATCTCTACGCAATCGCTCGTCGATCTGCAAAAAAACTGTACGGTGTTTTCAAGTTCATCCAAATGCATATAATGACTCCGATGCACCATTTCTTAAACGTCCACAAAAGAAAAAAGTCACAGGGCATTGAATATGGTGGTATCGGAAGCCATTCCAAATGTTCCCATGACAGTCAATCTAAGTTTTAGGAAAATTGCTGTTTAAATAATTAACGATGGGTCTGTAACAGTACGCTGGCATTCCATCCTGTATGAAGATATTCCTATCCTTCATGATATTCGGTATATTTCATACAGCATAGAAAGGATGATTTTACCAAACATTCTCGATTTTTCGAAAGAATAATAGCTCTGCCAAGGAAAATGACTTACAGAAATGCCTGCCCAAGCATTTAGACCGAGCTGACCATGGATTTTGTATGGAGACATCTGCTGTGATCAGACCGCTCTGCTGAAGCAGTCTTCCAAACGTCGAACAGCTGAACATCAATTTCCTAGTGGTTTCATGAAAATTCTTCAAAACGAAGACGGAATCTTGCACCGTGTGACGTCATGGCACGATTAATAGAAAATGACAAAGCTGCACGAGAATATTGCATTGTAAATTTGATGAAAAATTTTTGAACGAAATGAAGACAGTTGTCTGTTAAACAGTTAAGTAAAATCATCCATAGGCCTATATGTAGATTATTCGATAATATGCAGTCTTAATATCGAGCTGAAATCGTCAATCGTTCAATAACTTCATGCTGATTTTGCATTGGGGACAGGTAGAGGGGTATTTGTAGTACACTATGTCTAACCTTCGAAAACGGTTCTCCTGAAATAGTAACTGTTCTATATCACCCTGTTGAAACTAATGATTGAATGAGCATCAGTAATCATCTTATGCATTTACTTGCGCACTGTGAGGATTCAGAAGCATCTTTATTAGAACAGACCCAACTGCTGCTTGAACGCTTTCAAAACTTACCGGGTTGTGTGATATCGAATGATCGTAAGTTTCTTACTTTGAGGGGGCCTATTCCGATTTGACTTTCCGGTTTTTATTTTTGATAAGAGTGGCAGCCCTGTGTGTGTCGGAGTTGGGAAGAAATATCAAAAATCAGTGGCGGCTTATAACATTTAGTACACCCAGGTTGACTGAATCCTGGATTCTGACTTTCCTAAAATGACATCCATTCCGTGATCTTGGGATTATGATCCCGAGGAGAAATAAATCACGAGAGTTCATTAGAGCCTACACTGTAAATCGCTGGATACCAAAATTACATACAATTTGAAACTAACATCTGATACGAGATTCTCGTATGTTTACAGAGATCTGGTATATTTTTCATACCAAATCTCATTTACCTTCGTATGTGATTGGTATGTGATTGGTATGTAGCGATACGAACTATTCTATCTGTGATTGGATGTTTTACACTGAAATACGAATTGTTGGTATGTTTTATATACGAGACCCGATGCAAATTCATCCTTATTCGTATGCATCTGGTATCCATTTGGTATGTGCAGCTTTAAGTTACATAGCAAAAAAATGTATGTATTACATACTACTGTCAAATAACTTTTTTCAGTAATACCAGTCGCGAATATTTTTTGTTTGATAGAGTGTTATTTATTAGATTTATTGTGAATTACATGCCCGCGAGATTGTCGTTGCTGCTACTTGTCTAGCAACATGAACAGGACGTTTAGTTAGCTCTACTTTATGAACCAAGTTGATTAACGTCAATTCATTTCAACGATATCTTTCGTGTAATCATGTTGACTTATATGTCTCAAACATAACTATTTTTGCGTTTAATGAATTATAATGTGTTTTTATTTCGGATTGATAATATGCCTTATTTCAAAATTACATGATGCACAATTGTTGATGGTTGAAATCATAGTGATTATTCATGAAATGCCTTAGACTTACGTGTATTAAAATCGAATTCAGCATTGAAAAAATGACTCTTGAATGACATTATCTCACTACTTGCAGAACAGTAGCAACATTAGTGTGATCTTTATTGACAAAAGTCCTGAAATCAAGATACTTTGGAGATGATTGATGATTTCTTTTAACATTGTGCTAGTATGGCTTTAGTATGTAAAGCATACCACATTTGAAATAACATACGAAAAGCATACAATTATATACCAAGAGAATACAGAAATATACCAAAAAATATACTGGTATGCATCCTTCGTATGTGATTGGTATTGAGCGATTTACAGTGTACTCACGCTGCTTTTGTTGGTGTCAAGACAAGCCGCCACTGCCGAACATGATTTACATGTAGTTCTATCTATAACAAGAAGCGATAAACATGAATTAAGTTGAGTTCTTAAAGTCTAATCATGATCGCAGGTCATGACATGTACAATGCAATGAAAATATTGGGGCCTTATCCCTTAATTCAGATTTTTTTCAATTGCAAATTGCTAATAGTAGATTGATCTAGTCAGATGACATCAATTTTACGAAATTTAGTGCGTTTGAATCGGAAAATATAATCCTAAAAAACCTAAAAATATTTTCGCTGGTGGTGGGAGGCCTGTTATTTATTCTACAAGAAACGGTGGCTGTGACCAAAAATGATGAGCCTTGGATGACGCCATACCTCAGAAGTTAGATAACTAAACATTACAATGCCTTTAGAGCGAGCACTAGAACATTCAGCACAATGCATCTCATCTGCGAGTTTCGACCCCTTCCTCTGAACTCGCTTGCCTAGGTGACGGAGTCCACTAAAGATTGTCAATCATTGTCTGTTGCTGGGTGAAAGCTTTGCACAGTTCCATATCCACGCAGATGATCTCATCGCTATTTCAATCAAATCATTCTCTGCTTTCGTGACTTTTCTCTCTAATCCTCAGCTCTTCAAAAACGTACCATCGAGTGTCCGACAAAGCTGCGGTAACCGCCTTCTACTAGTCTGGCAGCCAGAACGAGTTTCTGCAGGGAAAGAGGCCGAAAGTGAGACTTTCACAGAATGATGTACACCTTATGCCTACTACGAATCTGCGCGTCTGCCGAGTTCTAGAGAGTTCCCCTTCTTTCCAGACAGGATCAAAGAAAAACACATGTAAATCCAATGGGACGCAGATTATAGTTTTTGGCTAAAATGAAGTTTTCTATGTTTTCTCTGAATAAACGAAAAGTATTTAACCCAGAGTTATAATTTTTGGCATGGAATGTCTTCAGGTCATTTCCTTTCATTTTCATGCACCCCTATCTATATAGCTAAATCCATTTAGATTTGGCGAGCCTCTTAATGTCGGCAAACACAAACATTTTGAGCAACTTTATCCACATTGAACCACATTCTCACATACATTGCCGATCAGATGCATGATAATGCACATGCACATGCACATCATAGGAAATGACCTGAAGACGTTACATAGGAAATTTCATTTTAACGAAAAACTGCAATCTGAGTCCCATTGGATTTACGAGTATATGTGTTTTTCTTTGATCCTGTCTGGAAAGAGGAGGAACTCTCTCTCGGCAGACGTGCAGATTCGTAGTAGGCATAAAGTGCACATCATTCTGTGAAAGTCTCACTTTCGGCCTCTTTCCCTGCAGAAACTCGTTCTGGCTGCCGGTCGATATACCGGCCATATATTGGTCGTCCATCCTTTCCTTCTACACTTCCACCAGCTTTTCATATCTATTCGTCTTTCTCTCATGCGCCTCCTCTAGTCGATCCTCCCACGGCACTGTCAGCTCCTAAAACATGTACACTCTGTGATGTCGACCACCAGTGAATGACAAGTTCACGAAAATTTTGAACGGCATTTGTTCATGAAGTAGTTCAATTGAATGGCGTTCAGTCTCAATGTTGAATACACAATCAGATCTAGACGTACGTGTAGTTGTGTCACTACTACCACCTCCGCCGGAAATTTGAAACCGCCAGCCACGTCACATGACACGACCTAGTCATTCGCACGACTCAACCGACTAGAACTTCGTACTGCTTTTCGCTTCTTCGGTAACTCTTCGTCATACTTCTCAAATTCAATTTCTTGGGTTAGTCTATGATCAAACTAGGTTGTATCTCTCTAGTTTTTATAGAAAATGGCCTATTTCTTAAAACTTTACTAAATTTATGCACACTCAACGGCCAAGAACCTATACAAAATGGTCATGGAATCCTTCACTGGTGTCCTACAGAGGTAATGGGTAGCAGTAAACGTTTTACAAACTTAGTCTATGATCAAATTAGGTTGTAAATCTCTAGTTTTCTTAAAAAATGGCCTATACTTACAAGTTTACTAAATTTACGCACACTCAACGGCCAAGAACCTATACAAAATGGTCATGGAATCCTTCACTGGTGTCCTCTAAAAGGCAATGGGTAGCAGTAAACGTTTTACAAACTTAGTCCATGTTCAAATTAGGTTGTAAATCTCTAGTTTTCATAGAAAATTGCCTATTTCTTATAGGTTTACTAAATTTATGCACTCTCAACGGCCAAGAACCTATACAAAATGGTCATGGAATCCTTCACTGGTGTCCTCTAAAAGGCAATGGGTAGCAGTAAACGTTTTACAAACTTAGTCTATGATCAAATTAGGTTGTAAATCTCTAGTTTTCATAGAAAATTGCCTATTTCTTATAGGTTTACTAAATTTATGCACTCTCAACGGCCAAGAACCTATACAAAATGGTCATGGAATCCTTCACTGGTGTCCTACAGAGGTAATGGGTAGCAGTAAACGTTTTACAAACTTAGTCTATGATCAAACTAGGTTGTAAATCTCTTTTTTTCTTAAAAAATGGCCTATTTCTTACAGCTTTTCTAAATTTATGCACTCTCAACGTCCATGAAATCAAAATGGTCATGAAATCATTCACTGGTGTCCTACAGAGGTGAAAGACACTGAACTGCAACAGTAGTCTTTGTGTTTATTATGTTCGTGTCATGTTTTTGAGACATGGTCAGTTTTGTGCGTATGAAGTTTGATTCTTCTCTTTCTGTGTTAGAGGAAGCCTGATGGATGCAGTTACTGACATGGTTTTAATGCTTTTGTATGGAGTAGGTGATGCTTCAAGGCATGATGAAAGTTTTTGAAGGTCATGCACTTCTTCGGAGCCATGCAGTACTCTATGGTCAGGGCTATCTTGCATGGCTTGCTCATTCGACGCAGTCTGAGTAGGCCTTCCACACGCAGTAAGGTATTCATTATTTGTATTCTTTAGTCACTATTCTTGAAAGCTAGACCTTGGCTTTATTGCTCGGTTGTGAACGATGGCTTTTTTTAGAAGTTTCCTCTGTAAAGAATAGGCCTATATAGCAAGCACATTAGGCATATTCACACAATGGAAAAGATTTGACTTCTCATATTGATTTTGATGTTCTCTATTTTGTTTGGATATGATACAAAGGGCGTGTTGGATGTGCAACGTCTGACAGTACCTTATGTTTCGATCCTACATCGCCAGCTTCTACTTTCTCGGAATAAAAGAATATTAGTTAGAAACTTGAAATACTGAGCTCAGGAGCAATAACTGAAATGCGGGCGACAGTGCGGACAAGGGTAATCGTTCGAATATGTCCGCTATGGTGCGGACACGTAAATGGCCCCACCCCAGCTTATATTGATAAACTGACACGATTGGTTTCAGTCATCGTGACATAAACGCTATAATAAAGGGATTGTTTATTTTTCAGCATCAATTGTTTGCATAAAATTTTAATCCTATGCTATGTTCCTAGATTCTACACTTGAACTGAGACTTATTTAAGATAAAATCATCAGATAGCAGAAATATCTTCTCATTCAATTGTGATGATAATATTCACAGCCATTTGACTTAAAATATTGCAATTTAAATTGTTCATTTTAATAAAGTAACAAAAGAGAAACTATTATATTCTTTTTTTTTGAAGTTCTTTTTCGTTAGTTCAATTGTCACGACTAACAAAATTAGTTATTAAAATAATCGTCAAATTATTCCGAAATGTTGAATGTCACAATGATTGGCTGATGTTCGTGAACGGTGATTGGCTGATTTTTGAAGTTTAAAGATTTACAAGTTTACAAGTTTAAGAAGTTGATCACGTTATAAGTTATTAATATTTTTTAACCCTCATTTGACCGGCAAAATTTGCCATCGTACTTTGACCGTCACACTCATAGAGCAAGCATGAGGTAGAGCGGTAACTCTGCATTCAGTAAATTCCCAATGTGTATATACTTTCGATTTTATTAAATGAACTCAAGGGAGATGCAATCGGAATTGTTTCAAAATGTGAGATATACACATTTATGCAGTTTTGAAGAAATTTCAACGGAATTGACTGATCATGATAGCAAAGCAGAAGGAAATGATCACAGAGTAGGTGTCAAAGATATTCAATATTATAAAGGGCTAGATAGGAAATAGACGTGTTTTTACCTTGTGTGCAACGAAACCAGTGAAAATCAGCTGATAATTGCATGAATTTGAAAAAATGTGTAAGCGAGCAACAAATATTCCTTTTCATTAACTCTTTTTAGTAATTACAGAACCAAAACGCATTTAAATAATAAATCAAGGAATTTTTATACATGTCTGAAAACAGCGTCCAAATTGCAAAAGTCTGTTCTACTTTTCAGATGTCTTGCAAAACCCAGTTGTAAATAAGAGCACCCTGTTGATACAATTCTTTCAATTAGACTTCATTGCATTATTTTATGTGAGTTGATTATTAAATCTGAAGAGCGCATGTTACATAGGAATAGCACAAATGAAAACCAATTGTTTCATTCTTAGATAAAAGCAGAGTGAAGTTCACTTACAATTCACCTAATACATGACTAAATGACTTGTCTGAACAGAAAAATGAACCGCGTCTTCACTTTTGATCATGCAGATTGTTTCTTTGTAATAAGTACGAAGCCTGGCAATGGTTGTACATGTATATATTCGTTTCTGTGCCCACCGGTGCCCGGCCACGCCAATGCGATTGCCAAGCTTTGCAATAATCTAACGTGTAAATGTAATTTTGCGGTAAGAAATTACATGATACAACAGAAGAAATATACATGAATCATCAGAAGATTTGATATAAAAATGGCTTAAGCAAACAAAAAGCAAATAAAAACAAACAACACATATTACGTATGTTATACAATGCACATTGACAACATCTTTGACATTGACAGTCATCCGATGATCGATTCCACATGGACCTAAAATGCCCTATGTTAATTATTTGCAATACATGGATCCATGTTGTAGTTTCAGCCTGGTGAATAACTCGAAGTAGGTTGTTGACATGGCTGAACCTTACTAATAGCTCCAATTGCTCAGTGTAATATTCGAATTTGTTCATAGTCATGAATTCTACAGAGGGAGTTGTGTGCTTATCAATACTCATCAGTCTTCATGTGAATATTTTTTCTTCCAAATTGATAGTACTGCACTAAATTGATGTATCACCGCTCTCATCTTTAACAATTTATTTCAGAGAAACTACTGAATGAATATTCTTGAAACTTATCATATAATATCAGTGAATCATGCTTTACATCATGTGCCAGTTCCAAGGCTTTTTGTCGCATTGCACACCGTACAGCCGACAAAACAGCAATTTCGCCCCATTGCCGTAATGCTTTTTTTGCCACGATAAGGACCGCACTAAAATAGGTTCAAATTTAGGCATCTATTTCTCATCTAGCCCTTTTAAACAACTAAATATCTTTGGTAGGCATATTAGGTAGAGTGGTGACTCCGCATATATTAATTCCCCAATGTGTATACACCTTCGATTTTACTAAATGAACCCAAAGGAGAAACAGTCGGAATTGTTTCCAATTGTGAGATATGCGCATTTATGCAGTTTTGAAGAAATTACAACGGAAATGACCGATCATGATAGCATAAAGCAGAAGGAAATTATATTATATTTAGTGATGAAATTTTTCCGGAAAATTTTGGAAAATATTGGAAAACATTGGAAAAATAGGAAAATTTTGGAAAATTTTCAAAGTTCTGATTTTTGTGATGGGCCCTATACTTTGACCGCTTCAACAGCCGAGGCAGCTACACACCAATATAATGGGTATAACACTAGGTGACATGCCACACTCAATCACGTGTGCGTAATTCACGCGTGAACCACGCGCAATTACACATGACCCCAAACATCCGTGGCTATGCGGGATATTGCTGCAATATAAGCTATATATAAGTTAGTATAGTTGGCAGTCCTGTTATTTAGACTTTGCGTCTCATGTGTTTGCATGTATCAGAGGCTAAACAATGTGATAGGACCTCAATTTCAGGGAAGACAGAACATGCTTAGCGGTTCATCTTAGTGGTTCAAGCGGCAGCGCAGACAACCGTGGACGACGCGCAAACTATAAACGCTCGCCCGCGCGTATTCATAAACATTTCCCATGTTTTAACAGCATCAGATCAAGTGACTTCTGACTCTTAGTGCAGCGCGTATGTACGCGGGTCGAAGAATAGAATGTCCTTAACCACGGATGTTTGGGTGTTCCGTAATTATGTACGCGTGAATCACGCGTGGCATGTCACCTAATGTGGTAAGTTGATATATTTATCCCGTTATTCCACTTTGAGGCTACTTCCAAGCGGACGTGTCTACCGTTTACACGAAAAAATGGTGTCACATCTACTTTGGCCATGACGAAAAGTGCTTGAGCACGACAATGTTTTTCTGCAGTTCGACCGGAGGTTGAACTGCAGAAAAAAATTTGTCGTGCTCAAAATAATTCTATCTTGGTGGCAAATTTTTGCGACAGATATCCAACGACCACTGTTTCAATTCAACACGCAGGTCACCTGATATTCGAAGGAACTGAGGCAATGTTGAAAAGTGTCAATCCTTTATTTTTAGCAACAGCAATTGGACATCTTATTGAATCAGCGTCCCGGTGTACAGCATAATTTATTCTTGTCGTGAAGAAGTCGTCCATATATATTATATATATATTCCATAGCAATGAAAATGAAAATGAAGTAATCCAATCACAATTGGGAGCCAGTTAGACTAAGTGAAAAGTACAACGCTGTCAAGAGATTGAATTGTTTTTATTTAACCATTTCATGCATATTGCGGCCAACAGACAACATTTTGACCTACATCTTCAGCAAAAAAACGCTATTTTGAGAATAATTCATGCAGCAAAAGGCTAATAGTTAGGCCCAAAGCAACCAAATTAATTAAATAGCATGGACTCTTATTAACCCTTTGCTGCGTAGCGTGGTTCACAAACAACAATTATTCAGATGAATGATTGGTGGATAAAGAATCGACGGTAGCCAATCATATCCCTCGCACAGGATTTCCATGATCTGTAGTTTGTGAATCAATGTTTACATCTATCACCGGTCACGTGCTGTTTGATCGCAGAGACGCTTTCTAACTGGGGTAAGTTGAATTCCTTATTTCTTCATATCATCAACTAAACAGCTCCCTCATGAGAAAACCATTTTGTTCTGTAACTGCAAAAAATATTCGTGTTTACTAATCAGGTTTCATGAAGATTCATGTGTTCCTGTTATTCAATTTACTATGTACGATTACGCTTGACAAGCTCTCAACTTTTGTTGTGTGAAAACAACATCATGCAGCAGCGTTAACATTTCTTATCTCGCTTGCATTCTTTCCTTCGAATATAGAAGATAATTGTTGATCATGTATCAACTCATCAAGTTATTCTAATACAAAAAACAGTCGACAGTAACGTTTAAATATAAAAATAGAAGCATAGACATTCAAATTCAATTGATTTTCTGTAATATTGATCTTATGTTAATAAAGTAAATTCAGATATTTGTTCTATAATACCAATAATATCACGAAATCATTTTGATCCAGTAGTCTATAATCTGTAAGGATATTTTTCTCTAACCGTGTTGCAATTCAACGGAAGGCATATATGTACTTATGTTTGGTACAACTTATTCGTTTACTGAAAAAGTATTAAAGAAGTAAGTTAGATGAAGATACTACTTAGATGGTCACCAAAACTTACTGGAATATAATAGGCATATAATGATTTCAGTAACAAGCAGAATTTTAAAATTGGATACAATTACACTGCATTTGTGCTGTATGCATAGGGAACGTTGAACTTGTATATTATGTAGGCCTACGTACATGCAGTATGTAGGAAATTTATAAGTTTTTGTCTCATTTTTCAGGAACATGAATTTACGTCCAAATCGACATGGAATCGAATCATTTAAGGCAGTCTACAATAGAAGGATGCAGCTTATTCCAGCTAATCCAGCTGATAGCGATAATGAAACATCCAGCGATGAAGAAAATGACGAATTAGACCTAATGGAAGAAATTTCAGAACCATCTGATAGCGAGGAATTACATGAACTTGAAAATGAACTGCACTCAGAGGCTACAACTACTCCACAGTATCGATGGAGAAAACGATTGCCACCATCAAGTGATGATGAATTTAGAGGACAAAGCTTTACTGAATCGCGTGAGCTTGGAACTCCACTTGAATACTTCTACAAAATGTTTCCCAGAGAAATTCTTGAAAGAATAGTGTATGAAACTAATCTGTACTCAGTACAATCTAGTGGAAAATCTATTTCTGTTGACCTCAATGAATTAACAACTTACATCGGTGTTTTAATTACAATGGGCATAATATCATTGTCGCAATATCGCTTGTATTGGTCACAAGGAACACGAATTCCCCAAATCGCTGACTCTCTGAGTGTAAACCGATTTGACAAAATCAAACAAAACATTCACTTCAATGACAACTCTTCGATGTCCACTAATGAGGACAGATTATACAAAATACGTCCGGTTTTGGAAGTAGTACTGAACTCGTGTCGTGCGATTGAACAAGAGGAAAAGCAATGTATTGATGAGCAAGTAATTCCTTCAAAACATAAGACAAGAATCAGACAATATCTACCTAAAAACCTAATCGTTGGGGATACAAGGTGTGGGCCCGATGCGGGGTAAGTGGTATATCATATGATTTTGAAATTTACACTGGAAAATCGAGCGACCGTGTGGACGGTAAGACTGAATCTGTAGTTATGAGACTTTCGGAGAATATTCCTCGAAATGTGAACCACAAACTTTATTTTGATAATTTTTTTCAACACTCAGTCTTGTACTAAAATTGAAGGCTGAAGGTATTTTGTGTTTAGGAACCATTTGTCAAAATCGAATGTGCGGAGTATCTCTACACATGAAATCTTCCAATGAATTGAAGAATGAAGGCCGAGGCTCCTACGATTATGTCACAGATGCTAATTCAGGCATTTGTATAGTCAGATGGCAGGATAATGCCACAGTCCAAGTTGTTTCGTCATATATTGGACCAAAAATCAGTGAGATGGGAGCCCAGCGGTGGTCGAAAGCGAAAAAGGAACGCGTAGAGGTCACAATGTCGGAGATGATAAGGCAGTATAATATCCATATGGGCGGTGTAGATCTCGCCGACATGCTGATGTCTCCCTATTCGATTAGACTTCGATCTAGGAAATGGTACATGCCAATATTTTATTCTGTGCTTCAGGTGAGCATCGTTAACGGTTGGCTTTTATACCGTAGACATTATAACCAAATGGGATTATCTCCAGGACAACAGATGTCTTTGTTGGAATTTCAATCAGACATTGCCGCTGGACTTTTTAGTGCCGGGAAAGTGTCTCGAATTGGAAGACCACTTGCTTCTTCTAATTCGAAAGAAAATCGTCCAAAAAAAACGAAGTTTCCCATCAAATCTACCTTATCTGGATGTAAGGTTTGATCAGGTTGGTCACTGGCCTGTATACACCGAGTCTCAACATCGATGTCGTCTGTGCAAAACCGGATAGACCTTTTTAGAATGCCAAAGGTGCAACATTTTCTTATGTCTAACTAAAGGAAGAAATTGTTTCACATCTTTTCATACACAATGATAGGATAGCCTACGTTTTTATCTTTATCGCATATGAACTCTGAAGAAATTGAATATTCGCAAATTTATGGATTTTTATGATGCTATATAGTAGACGTCCTATTATGATACATTTTTGTTAATTTCCCTACATTAGGCCCATGTAGCTATTTCATTTGAATATGATACATGTATATTGAATACAGAATTAAATTATAGTTCGTGTTTACTTACAAATTCATGGAAATGAGTAGCATATAGGTACTGTGATAGGCCTTGGCTTGGTAACAATTATCAATTCTTAACTTCGAAATGGATAAGTAAAACAATAAAATTGGCAATCATAGCCATTTCATATCGTTATGCGACATTATCTAGGATCGTAAATCAAAACACCAACTTTCGGTCTTACTTTTTGACACCCATCTTAATGCATGATGTTGTTTGTGAACAACAGTATCAAAAACAAAGGAAAAAAAAATTTTCAAAAACATCTATCATTCTATATTACAGAGTCCTTATACAACTGGAAAATGGATAGAAATAATTTTTTTGACGATAGTATGTAGGGTCATGCATGAAAGGGTTGATAGCGATCGTATGTGTTTAACTGAAAACAGTGCTCGTTGGAGATCTGTCGCAAAAATTTGCCACCAAGATAGAATTATTTTGTTGCGCTCAACCACTTTTAGTCATGGCCAAGGTAGATGTGACACCATTTTTTCGTGTAAACGGTAGACACGTCCGCTTGGAAGTAGCCTCAAAGCGGAATAACGGGATAAATATATCAACTGACCACATTAGGTGACATGCCACGCATGATTCACGCGTACATAATTACGGAACACCCCAAACATCCGTGGTTAAGGACATTCTATTCTTTGACCCGCGTACATACGCGCTGCACTAAGAGTCAGAAGTCACTTGATCTGATGCTGTTAAAACATGGGAAATGTTTATGAATACGCGCGGGCGAGCGTTTATAGTTTGCGCGTCGTCCACGGTTGTCTGCGCTGCCGCTTGAACCACTAAGATGAACCGCTAAGCATGTTCTGTCTTCCCTGAAATTGAGGTCCTATCACATTGTTTAGCCTCTGATACATGCAAACACATGAGACGCAAAGTCTATATAACAGGACTGCCAACTATACTAACTTATGTATAGCTTATATTGCAGCAATATCCCGCATAGCCACGGATGTTTGGGGTCATGTGTAATTGCGCGTGGTTCACGCGTGAATTACGCACACGTGATTGAGTGTGGCATGTCACCTAGTGAGGTACCAGTTAATTTTTCAAAAAATAGGCTAAAATACTTGCCACCCGGAGTCGGAGTCCTATCAAAAGCCGGTGTCCCATCAATCCCCGTAGTCGGAGTCGGAGTCCTATCAAAATGATAGGATAGCATAGAGTAAGTATGTAGGTAGAGTGTCGACTCAAAAAAGTATCTGTGTGCAGTGAAAGTTTTTATATGAAAAGATTCAGTTTTTTGTGCACATTGCATTCCTGCCATAATGGCTCCTGCGGTCGAAAAATTTATTTGACCACTTTTAAAAATAGTCGAAATTTTGCAAATTTAAATGCTACCGAGATGACGCACCATTGTAAATAGCATTCAACAAGTTGGATATCAAAAGGAATGAATATTTGCTAAAGCATCCGAACTAAGCGGAAATTGAACTGACCATAAAGGGATTTTCATGATCTGTATTACAATGGAAATCTTCATGAAAAAAAGTCACGATATCATTTGCGCTTTCTTGGCTGAAATTTCAAGTTTTTAATTCAATTTTCATCGCATGATTTTATGATTCACTAAATTCATGTTTCATTTTTTTGGATCTGAATGGTGATGTGGATCCATTTGCAGGTTTCAAAGTTAATTGAAATAGTTGTCTTTGACAAAGTTACAAAGTTGACAAAGTCTTGAGGTTGAGCATGATAGGAACCCATTGAATTGCTAATTTAACAAACATTAAATCTCTACGGCTGTCTTGACACGGGATTTCTGTGTAAGATAAAATAAGATGTAAAATACCATCACTCCTTCTGCATTACAATCATGATCATTCAATTACGTGGTAATTTCTTCATTTCCTGGGCATTTTTGGTGGCTAGTATTAAGTCTTCCGCATTGTCCTCACGATCATCTTCATCAGACGCAAAATCATTTGGTTTGTCTCTTGAGACTTCATTAACCATATTCAAGGCGTTACACGTCTGTAAAAATGTCATTCGACGTGATCTACCGGTGGGCATTTCCTCTCAGTATGTGAAAAGCATCTTGAATTTCGCGCCAGCTAACACGAAATTTGAAAATATGCAAAATCTTGCTTCTATCATTATTTTGCAGTTCTAGAAGATCCTACTGGATTCTTAGAAACTTGAGTATTATGATTGATGATGGTATAATGACTTGAAGAAATGTTTTCAGTTACTGGGAGCTTGTCAAGGTGTGACAAATTTGCATTAAAGTTATTGGGACAAAATGTACCACGTTGAACCTTAATAACGCAACGTTTTGATCTAGAAATGAAACTAACTGAGTTACGGACTTTATATTTGAGTATGTTTAGGGTATTGTACTATAGATTGAAGTTCTGGAGTATGAATGAGAAAGATTAAAAAGTTTTTTCAGAATGTTCATTTCAAATCCGTTGGAAACAAAAGTACCACGTTGAACCTCTGAGGGTTAATTCTCCCTTATGATCATTTGCATCACTATTTCTTGCATTTTTTTCTCTTGTACCTTTAGATTTCCTCTTTTGGTGTTTACCCGGTAAAATACCGGTAAGGTAAATTAAAATAAATTACCGGTAATTTAAGAACTATACAAATCTATCATATCAGCACTTTCAGATTCACAATACAGAGTTTCCAAGATTCGCACATCTTCGTATCTATGCCAATTGCTTTTATAATTTTCCACAGCTCATTCCTCCAGACTGTATCAAAAGCAGATTTAAAAGCAAACCTCTCTACATCGAAGCGTTTGGGCATTCTTTTGCATTTCTTCGGTTGTGCCGGATTAATCATACAGGTTGCCATCAGAAGAAAGTGATCTGAGCCAATCTCAGCAGAATGATGCGCTCGGCTGTTTTTAACATTATATCTAAATTTCTCTTGCACTATAATGAAATCAATTTGGTTGCGAGTCTTAAGATCAGGAGAAATCCATGTACTACAAAGTTTTTCGCTTTGTCTGAAGATCGTATTAGTGATGACAAGCGAGTTTATAGCACAGAACTGGAGAAGCTGTTGCCCTCTATCATGGGCGATCCCGAGTCCGAATTTCTTACAACATTTGGCCACTTATGATATTGGTTGGCCCCGACTTTGGCGTTGAGGTCACCCAAAATCACAAAGTTTGAATTTCTGGGAAGAAAATTGATTTTAATTTGTATCAGATTGAGATAA
Organism: Prostheceraeus crozeri; assembly: GCA_907163375.1. NCBI lineage: Eukaryota > Metazoa > Platyhelminthes > Polycladida > Euryleptidae > Prostheceraeus > Prostheceraeus crozeri. The sequence goes on along the minus strand of CAJQUW010008072.1, from coordinate 80,208 downwards.
TCCTGATAATCTTCATCAGAGTAGTTAGAGTCTGGAACATGTAGCTTCGAAATTCATGAAGAAATAATATACACAGGTGCCGAGAGCCGATGCGACTTTCTGTCTAACTGCTCCACGTCAAATTTGGTCGACTGGAAAGCATGTATAATTAAATTTATGGCTAATTTTATTGAGCACTTGTCTTAGAAAGTCTGAATTTTGTCACTTGGAAAACATGATGTTTCTGTGATAAGAATGTGTATTGCTAATTTTTTCAACTGGATTGATTTAGTGCATTCTATTTACTTATTTGAAAATGGTGGCTTTACGGGTAGTCATTCAGTGTAATGAATAAGCTTGTCAGGGCAGCGTCGCACGATACAAAATGAAAAACGGTAGCCGAAGACGATGTCCTTTCCCTACCGAATGCATCGGGTAGTGTGGAGGCCCACATGCCGCATGTAATCAAACTTCCAGCGTCTTTTAGTGTTTTAAGTTTTCTAACATTTTCTTTTGTCATTAGTGACAATTTGACTGTTAATCCTATAAATCCTCTCAAATTTTACAAGAATTTGTTTACAACGTTTTCTGAATCGAAGAATATCTTCATGTAGACGTCATGAAAATTCAGGATACAAACCACACTATACAGCCAAAATTAATGTTGCATGAAGTATCACTTAGGTCACTGTTGATCAAGTTTGCATCTTCATCGAGATCCTCAGAGCATCAACCATGCGAGATAAGGTTGGATAGCAATAAACATGACTCGCATACCTGAATCCGATAAATTAATGAACGAATTTTAATCGAACTGCTTAGAGGTAATTGTAAATGCGCAATTACTTTTCCATTCTAATGTAAAATGTAGTTTCATTTCAGCTTCTCTTGGGGTGTTTGCTCGACCATTTAACTTTGCATATCTACGTCATTTTGTTTGATTGGTGTTTGATGCCTTGATGATGCATCAAAAAAAGGTAGACACCCTTGTCTCACGCCAACTCTCACATAGAACCAGTTCGTCAATTGTCCATCTTTTATTATAACAGCACTTTCAGATTCACAATACAGAGTTTCCAAAAATCGCACAATCTTCGTATCTATGCCAATTGCTTTCATAATTTTCCACAGCTCATTCCTCCAGACTGTTTCAAGAGCATCTTCTCTACATCGAGGCGTTTGGGCATTCATTTGCATTTCTTCGGTATTGCCGGATCATTCATACAGGTCGCCATCAGAAGAAAGTGATCTGATGGCAGAACCATAGAAATTGCCAACAATAAAGCCTCTAGAATGGAAGTGAAGCTTCATACGAGTACAATACGCAATAAAGGCGCATGAATCGCACGCATTTTCACTTAGGCACACCTGTCAACGTCTGCTTCATTGGGTTAGAATCAGTCACATGTGTAATTCTAAGCTATTAATTGGCCATTCATGCCCCAATTTAGTTCCCCCGGTTAGTGCAACTAGTTCTGGCCGTGACCATAATCATTGAATAATGTCATCTCTAGTTCCAAGCACTACGGACAACAAAACAAATGAAGTCCCAATACAATGCAAATTACTATGAAGATGCGAGATTGATCGACAATGACCTATGTGATTCTTCATTCAATATTAATTTTGGTCGTATATCGTATAATACGAACCTTCGACTCATTATCTTATAACGTAACGTTTCACAATTTTCATGCCAATGCAATGTTTGTTAATCTCTGAATGAATCTTCCTTCAAACAGCTAATTAATAATGGATCTTTATGTTTTCACTTGATTTTGAAGAGATAATTTAAAAGCTATTGTTTCCACAGTTTGATAATCATCTATCCCTTGTTGGATGAACAATGTCAATAACTTTTAAGTCTGTAGTTATTAGACTCAACACTATTACATCTCTCAAAATAATTGAGAGCATCAATCAGCAGATAATTACAGCATTGATCGATTGTAATTATGACAATGTATCCTATAAATGCATTGATGTTTGATACGCATCAGTGAACATGATTTTTTCAGTCGTCGCCATCAACTCTGTCCACCATCAATGACATTCATATCCGGCATATTGCTTGCAATTTCTTTGTGTTTTGATTTGACTTTAAGCGACGTGACGTGGTATAGCAGATCAGATCTGAATGTCACTCCACGCTGCCATATTCATGAGATTCATTACCGCTTTTTTAATTCTGGGGTCTTCAAATGCCTGCCCAAGTCCTTTCTCTTTGCATCATGGGGTCTGCTTGTATTGGAACACAAGCATCAAAGTCAACTGGTGTGACTCTCAACGGTTCTGTGGAAAATACAACGGAGAATTGGTAACTGGTCAAAATGCCATCAATCTCAATAACAAGAACTTAGGAGTTGGTCATTACTATATCGGCCTGACCGACACTCTCAATGAGAGAGAATCAAATCGCAATGGTTGGAGATGGACGAGCGGCAGCGTCACACCGAGCTCAGCCGAGCTGGATTGGGACGACACTGAGCCCGGAAATGGTGGAAAACGTCAAGATTATGTAATTCAGATGTTCAATACTGGAAAATTCGGAGATGTTGGTATTTACAGTGCAAATCCAACATGGCAAGCATTCCCCATGTGCCAGCCAAGAGAAGGATTGACTCCCACATGGCAGACGCGACGATCCCATCAATTCCAACAGGTCCCAGTTCCTGTATTCTCTGATCCCGGTGACTATGCTGGACATGGGGGATGTGCACGCGATGTTACAAATGCAACAGAAGTCCTAGATTGCGCTCTTGAATGCTCGGAAGAAGAATATGACTGGTGTGTTGCTTTCTATCATCATGCTGACTCTGCTTTATGCAAGCTCGTGATGTACACTGACCAGAGTGTGAATATTGGAGCTGCTAGTGGATGGAAGAAGTATACGAGGCAATAAAAACTCAACTCAAATACTTAATTGTGTCACCACTCGTCTATGCCTCAATGGTAGAGCAAATATATCGCACACAACTTAAATATTATTTTCTTAGTTGCACATTTTCCAACTTGAATGACTTGCACAGGATTGCTAGATATTGGACATCAAAATTGTTTTTTTTAAAGTATTTTCTTCAATGCGTCAAGTGCACAAATTCCCACTCCTTCATTTTCTGCTAAACTATTGATGAAATGGTCTGACGTGAGCGTGCTATCAATCAAAGCAGTCTTTCAAGCTGGTTCTGAAGCCTGTCTCTATTTGTTTTTTTGGACGACATGATACTGAACTTGATAACTCAAAGCCTTAGAAATTCAATGTTTGTTCACGCACTTAAGAAGAGTTTAACTTCACATTAATTGAAACACATGATGCATGCACCAATTAAAACATTTTTCCAATTCTGCTAAATAATAGGCATATGTCAAAAAATATTTTAAGAAAAATTCAATACCTACTTTCGAACGGAAAATATATTCCAGTAGTACTGATTAGGACTCATTATTACGTTCACTCGAGCTAAAGTTCACTTACAAATAGATAATAACATTTCACATGTATACTTGATAATATATACAAAAGACACAGCAAGATGACCGCATGCCTACGTCTCGTTTCGAGCTCCTGAACATCTTGGACGATCGTCACCCCGGCGGACCCGCGCCCAAACGCGCATCCAACAAAAATAAAATACTTGAAGTTATGCTGATGCAAACCAACTGAAGAATATGAACACGAACAGAATAATACACAAAACTCATCAATTACATGTACATCAATTACTTGTAGTGTGGACAATCTTCTGCTGGAGAACAGACCGAATTTTAGCAGAAAGCTAAAGTGCTTATTGAGAAACTTCTATACACATACTTTCAGATCACGTATTTTAGAGATTCTTTTTAACAATCTCACAAATAATTTTAACTTTATCTGCGCAGTGTAAGTGTGAGTAAATGCGCAATGCTTAACTAATAAATATCATCCGTGAAAGACTTTCGAAAAAGTGAAAAGAGTTGCGTTAGAAGGAAAAGTCACACTTTTAATGATGCGCAGACCAGTGGACAACATCTTGAAGAACATCAAATTTGATATCTAAAGATGCAACATCTTTATCATTTCAGTCATTTCTTTCCGAAAGCAAATCGTCACACTGTAAATCATGAAGTCCTAGTGAAATACGAAGCTGGGTGATAAACGGGAGCACATAAATTACCGAACTTAAATTCACAGAAGTACTGAAATGCTTGTTAAGTACTAATATGACAAAATATCAGCATCAATAAAGGACGCGACACGAGGCCAAAATCAGCGAGTCAGTGTACAACTTGTAGTTGACGGTGCACGCTTTGATCTGGATAACGGCCTTTCTGTGTCTTCCTAGGTGAGACAGCCGTGTGAAGGCTAGCCAATAAGCGGCGCCTATCAACAAATCAGCGCAGCTGTTCATAGTTCCTGCATCAAATTGTCACTCGGGTTGCTTCTGTCGCAGGTAGCGAGTGCTCAATAATAGCTGGTAATGACGGTTTTCTGTGTTCCTGCATGTCGAAGTGGGTACTGTGAAACAAGAAACGATCCTACAAACCAATCTATGACATTTCCTCTCACTGAAGACATCAAATTGTATCAAAGGGATTCATCAAACTAACTATATTCCGACGGCATATACGCGCGCTGGTTCTTTTCGCTTCAATGATGATCAAAACCGAATCAACCTATTTGCACATTATCCGCGTGGGCAAGTCATGACTACCTTCGGCATCTGAATTGTCATTTTTATAATCGTGATCGGTAAGGTGCAAATTTGCAAAATCATATTGAAAGACATCTGACATGCACGCATGAATTCTAAGTTGGTTGTTTTCATTTCACTGTTTATACTGTTGGCACTTGCTGACTGAATCTAGCTGTTTTAATTGACATGTTATGAAGTATAGAAACCCCTGTATAAAGTCTACGTAGTTCCTCTTCCTAAGAGCATATGTCAACATTCTTTGGTCATATTTAACTATCATTCAATGTATTCTGCATTAAGTCATTTTTTTCAAGTTGAATATAATTTTGTTGATCCAAATGCATTTGTTTTTAATTGCTACAACAGTTCTTATACAAAGTAGATGAGATGCAGCGGGTTAGATTTACCGCATGGCATTTTTAGATATAGTGGATGTGCTAATCAAATGCAACTCATTAAAGGATTACCAAAACAAGCACGAATTCAGTACTGTGCCTTCGAACCCAAACAATTCTAAAATCAGCACTGATATCTTCGAACTCAAAGAGTATTTTACCATTACGAAAGTTTTTTAAAGATAACTCATGAAATTTAATGCAGATTCATGAGATTTTTATGAGAGCTCATGAATTTTATCATCAGTCTCATGATATTGGCATCAGAAATTATTTAGCTCATGATGTTCTTATGATACCTTGATGGAATATAAGGAGTGGTAATGAGATTATTCATGAGGAATATCTCATGACTCGTTCTTGGGAAAATCATGAACATTCATGAGGTTTTTGTGAAAGTAATTACATCACTATGGTAGACCTACTTGCAAGAAGTTTATAAGTACAAGAGGCATACGTTAGTCACCAAAGGAAAAAGTCATAGGAAAACCTATTCAATCGATAAGAATTTCCAAGTTTAGTCTATAAAGGATAAAAAGCAAAATTATAGAATATATCACATCGATCTGCAGCATCATTTTCGAAATTAAGCCTATAAATAAATAAATTGACTTTGCAATGAGCATGACTATGCAAGATGTTAAAAATACATATATAAACAATCACAGTTCAATGGTTTATCATGATGATAATGCATGGTTTATTATTACAAATGTTGACATAGTATTGTGAAAATGGCGTGGAGAGTCTCTGACAACTTGACAAGGCTATGAAAACCTCATTCACTAAATACCAGATAAATAGATTCAGAAGAATGAAAAGGCAAGACTAATTATTCTAATGAGATTTTATGAGTAACAGATGGAATTTGATGACATATTTCATGTAAAGCGTTCCAAATCCGCATGAAATTTCATGAGATCTATATGAGAAAAATCTCATGAAAATCATGAACAATTTTTTAGTGAGGATAGATTCTGAGACTCATTTTTTAGTCGCAGTTAGTAGCTCAGGGCTCGAAGAGCAGTCGGTGAAATAAGTGATTGTTGGCAACATTCAAATCACAGTCTGGGAGGATGGCAAGCGTTGGCATGACTCAAAGCACTGTCTGGATGATGATTTTGATCGAAATTGACGTACTAGGTTCATTCCTTAAGTGAGTAAATCCATTTCACTGCACCCAATTCGATATGCAGGAACACAGCAAAACATCATTACAAGCTGTTACTCACTGTTACTTACTCACTCGCTATTTAAGACAGAAGCGACCCGAGTGACAATTTGATGCATGAACTATGAACAACTTTATTGCATAGAGTGAGTAGTAGCTATAGTGTTGATTAAAAAAAATGTCAGCATCCAGTGAAAGTTCTTATATCAAAAGATTCGGGTTTTTGCAGAGATTGCACTCCTGCGGTCTAAAAAATATTTGATCACTTCAGAAGCTAGATTTTTGCAAACTGTTCCTGTTTATATACTAGCGACGTGAAACCACTATATAAGTAGTATGAAACTTATTAGATGTCAAAAGCAAATAAGATTAACATTTAATATTCATTTTGATATTTCATCATATTAGTACTCAATTTGTAGTTAATAAGCCTTTTAGTACTTTTGTGAATTTAAATTCGGCAATTATAGTACTCTTCCGCTTAATACTCAGATTGTTACTTAAATAGGACCTAATGATATACAGTGTAGATAACAACTTGGGGATCATTAACGAGGTCCGAAAGCATTTTTTAGAATTTCAAGATGCTTTTGGAGGCTATAGGCGATGGTTGGGATCTTCTCGACCAACTGTTCTTTTTTGAATCGTCACAAGTATTTACAAACAATGCTCCTCGATAGACCTTGATTTGGTATACTAGCGTCGCTGTATTAGCAATCAAATAAGGAATTGTGAAAAAAGATGCCTGGCACATCAGCAAAACGAATTTCTGCTCATCGTGTAACTCAAATATTGTTCAGTTTGTCGAATATGAGAAAATGACATTTTCTGCGCTACTGTCTAATTAACAAAACTATCAAAACTATTATTTCAATTGTCGTGATTGAATATTTCCTTTAATTCAAAGGGCCATTTAACTCAATTCACAGAGTTGCCTGGCTTGCAATTTACAGTGTGCTTTAGAATTCCAATATACGTGTAAGATTCTACCAAAATTCTGCGAAATTTTACAACTGAAACCAGTCTAACCAGTCCATCATTGTCAAAGACAGCTGAATCCATCATCGTCAAAAACGAAGAAAAATTCTGCACCTTTTTCATGCATGAAGCGCAAGTTTGTAGCGCAACGGAAAACGATGAAATTTTGCCTTTTCAAACAATCAAAGAGACAACAGATGTGGAAACTTTAGTTTCATGCAACACAGAGCATTTCTGGTTTATTATACTTTGCATCTTATAACACTTCTTTATGGGACAGTTAATGTCGTCTTGCACTGTGCCGATATTATGCGAACATCATTATAGACGCCACATTTTACTTTTCACCTAGAGTCGCATGCTAAGCCGATGGATTGATGAATTCGAGTTAAACGAGATTGTTTGGCAATGTTTGAATACTATAATTCATATTAATACTGAGAAAAACAGCCAGAAGCCGTCCAGAAGAAATAATTGACCTTCTTTCTATTGTAATTGAGCGAAGGATTGTCAAAAATTCAAAGGAGATATTCTCTCGAATACGAGTGCAACCATAGAGGAAGAATCCTTCCTTGCCAAGAGCATTCATATTTCTTCTGCAATAAAGTACGGAGGTAAGAAATTTATTGGCTAAAAAACAGTAGTAAAAACTATATACAGGCCCGACGTTTCGCGTATACACGCTTCTTCAGGGTCAAAAATCTAAAAGAATCAACTAAAAGTAGTCAGTACAGCGTAGAGGAAGTATATAGGAAGTCTCCTGTATGCTGTACTGACTGCTTTTAGTTGACACTTTTAGATTTTTTTTTGCCCCTGAAGAAGCGTGTATACGCGAAACGTCGGGCCTGTATAGTTTTATTACTGTTTTTTGCTAATAAATTTCTTAGGAAGACACTTCCGTACTTTATTGCATCATGAAAAGTCTTCTGTTTGCGGCACTCATATTCTAGCTTGTTAATTCCATTGATGACGATTGGCAACTTAAGGTACCACGACAGAAAATTCATTACAGATGATACTAAAAACTAAGTGTTACAAATATAACAGCCTCAGCTTATAACTAGCATCATTTAAATTGTTCATGACATGCTATAACAACTATATTCAATGTGTATAGAACTCATGAATACACATTGACTTTTGTTATTTTAAGGAAAAAAAAATTATGTACGGCTGTTTACAACATTAGAATTTGAACCTATATCAACCATATTCCTGACATATTTGTGAGTAATTGACAAGTCAATGACAAACCTAAATGATAAAATTTGTAAATGGGGTAAAAACCTATTTGAACCACCTAGATTATCAGTTTTGTATAATCGGTACCAAAAGGTACCATTCGGCAAACAGGTAATCGTTTTACTGTTCATAAACAAGCGAGTGTAGCTTTCAAATTTCTTCAAGATTCCAATATAATCGAACTGCTATTGACAAATTATTAAGTAAAACATGTAAGATTAGCTTGTATCATTTATTCAGACATTACTAAGAGAATGTAATTCGGACATAGTCCAGATCTATGACATTATTCAGACTAAATGCTCCAAGTCAACTGAATTGTCAAGAAGATGGATTGCTAGAGCTGGTACTCTACGTCAAAATATAATGCATGGCATTCACATTTCCACTAAAAAAGATTTTGAAAAGCAACCACGTGGAACAATGAAGCGAATGAGATTTGCTGATATTGTAATAGTACAATGGGCTGATAGTTGTTACTTTGAGCAATAGTTGTTTCTTTGATTTCCAATGTACAATCTATTGAGTCTACTTCTTCTGTGAAGAGATACTCAAGACATGAAAAGAAATATGTCAACGTAAATATGCCTGCCATAGTAAAACACTATAACGCTTACATGGATGAAATTGATTTAGTGGACGCGAAATTGAATTGATATGAATTCTCGATCCGTTCAAAAAAGTGGTGGTGGCCACAATTTCATTGGCTAATAAAGACGTGCCTATCCAATGGATTTTATGCGAGCAAACTGTCTGGTTATGAAGGAGACTTCCTCAGTTACACCTGAAACATTGTTTCATATTTCATTGAAACGTTCGGTAAGAAAAGCAATAGAGGAAGATCTTCATCATCACTGACCACGCTTTCCGGTAACGCAAACGAACTTATACGTTACGACGGACAGGGACATTGGACTATAAATTCCATTGCTAACAATGGTAGATGCCGACTTTGTGGTGGCCGATCAAAATTTCAATGTAATAAGTGCGCAGTGCCTTTACACCCTACTTGTATGATGCAATATCATGCGAAGTGACCCACAGATATTTGTGGTTCGGCGCTATGGTGAATTCTCCTTGTAATGACGTAGGCCTATATTTTTGTAATTGATTACTGTGCAGAGAAATATTGTGATGTTTACATAAAGGAAAAGGTTTTCATTACGAGTGCTATTCTGAAATAACATGGTTTGGTGTTAACAAATGAAAATAATGTGACGCAAATTTCATAGTAATGTTTAGGTATGTGACGAATGGTACCCTAAGGTACCATCGATTTCTTGCGAATAAATATATTGATTTTCTGATTTCATTGGCAAAACATGATTATTATAGTACACTCAGCGAAAACATAAATTCAAAAAATAAAAGTTTTGTCATTAATGGGTTAGAGCATTTTATCAAGTAAAAAGTTGTCACAGATCGGTTTTTACACATGAGAAAACATATGTTAAATTCACCTTAAACCTCTGAGAGTGAGAAATACACATAAAAAATCAAGCACTCGTTTGGAGCATCGCAGTACTGTGAATATCATGAAACGAACGGTAAAAGAATGATATATCAACATGCTATGTGTGAGATCTGAGTTTATTCTATACATAGGACACTCGGCAGCTTACTATAATTTATGATTTTGACTTTTTGTAACTTTCTACAGAAATTTTGGTACATTTAGCCTACAATCTTTTCTTCATATAGTTCCTGCAATGTAACTTAAAACTATATGAATATCGACGAATAATTACTTAATATGATGAAATACTTATAATTTTAGCTTGTTCTACGTGTAGTATAGGATAGAACATCTATCCAGTAAGTTGTGTAAATTATACATAAACTGACTAAAATTGTCATGGAAAATTATCATTAAATTACCATAAACTACTTTAGAACATAACTGCTCTGCATAACACAGGAGAATTTGATATTAATAAAGAAACTGATGGCTTGAATTTTCAGGTCCAACTTTCGCAGTGACCTTGATTTATCGCAATCATGCCAGTCGGAATGAGTACTGGAATATCAAACAGCTTGCGGTTTGAGCCGATTTGAATTGTGAAAATAAATTTCGAGCTTGCTTTACAGGAATAAAGATCCTGTTGTCATTCCGTTCATGAAATTTTTATCCTTTATATCATACAATCCTCAATCCTATAACAGTAGCAGGATCCTATAATGATCCTTTACTAATATTTACAACAAATAATGTGTGAAAGAATAATCGTGTAGAGCTTAACATAATGCATCAAACTTTTGTAAAGAGTAGCATGCCTCTTTTTCATCTCATGAAAGAATTCCATCTTATGGGTGCGCCCTGAAACCGGGGACTAGCCTACTTCTGTAAATCCCTGTCGGTTTGATCACAACGCTGAACGTGGCTTGTTTTGTCTTTGCCCTTCTGTTCTTACTTCGAACATGAGATAGGTAGTATGCGCTACAATATCACTTCTTATCTACCTGACACGTGCCACACATTTTCAATAGTAGATTATCCTATCGTTATTTTCAGGTCAGAATCACACATAGCCAAGTATGAACAACAGAGATTCGACCGATTTCAATACGCCGAAATTCTGTATCATTTTCACTGTCTCATCTGTGAATGAGATTCGGGTAATAATAACCGCTGATCTTCATGCTTCTTCTGACGTATAGGTCTACTGCTCCCACTTAATCCATGTAGACCTAGGTCTATAAAAAAGATTTTTCCTCTGCTTGTGCAAAAATTTGGATCTGAATATTTTTTGCTTTTAACTGGGGCAATTAACGTTATCAGCATCTACATTTTGAGTTGAGAAAGCTTATGTGGTGAATTTTAAAGTAATGTGCGCGTGATTTTTTGACTGAAAGCATTTTGTAAGCTATTTTCTACTAGAATTATTTGACTGGTCTTGCTACTTAGGCTTATCTCTCCTTCCCTTATAATTTGACTGTCAACATTCAAATACATGGATAACTAGGAGAAATTACTTGGTTGCGTGGAACTTGCAACACTCCATCATTTCGTCATAAGATATACACAACGGTCTTATCGCCATTCAAAAATAGGCCTTCAGCCTGCCTGGAATCACCTCATTACACTAGGTGACATGCCACGCTCAATTACGTGTAATTTACGCGTAAACTACGGGTAAACTACGCGCAATTACACTATGCGGGACATTGCTGCAACATCTGTTATATAAGCTAGTATAGTTGTCAGTCCTGTTATATAGACTTTGAGTCTCATGTGTCTGCATGTATCAGAGGCTGAACAATGTGATAGGACCTCAATTTCATTCTCAGGGAAGACAGAACATACTTAGAGGTTCATCTTAGTGGTTCAAGCGGCAGCGCAGACAACCGTGGACGACGCGCAAACTATAAACGCTCGCCCGCGCGTATTCATAAACATTCTCCATGTTTCAACAGCATCAGATCAAGTGATTTCTGACTCTTAGTGCAGCGCGTATGTACGCGGGTCGAAGAATAGAATGTCCTTAACCACGAATGTTTGGGGTGTTCCGTAATTAAGCTTGAATTACGGGTGGCATGTCACCTAGCGTAACACCACATAAAATATTCATACTGATTTCATGCTGATTATCATAAGAGATTGCTTGAGAAAATCATGTCAATAAATTGACTTAGTCGAGACGTCTAATACATTGATTCAGAAATTTCACCTCACAGCTAATTCTCATAAAGGTGCCGAGTGTCCTATAAAGGAAAAACATTTACCAGTGAATTTCTTCCAAACATATGACTGTAGTGACTTGCCACGATGTTTGTCAGTTGATACAATGAATGACAAAGCATCTTTTCATGAGACTTTGTACAGATCCTGTAGATTTACAATGTCAATTGTTTTGCATGGACATGGTAGGAAAATTGATTCTTCCTCAGTCCACATACATTCATTGACTTATTCGAATTAAAAATCATGGATCATATTTATTGATCAACAATTTTCATATTTAAGATATCAAGAATGTACACAGAGACTTGAACAAATCATTATACCGCCCTGTAACATGCGCAATCTAGTTTGTCCTATATATAGGACTGTCGGTGGTTAAGGGATCTCAGAAGTATGAAAGAGCATGAAATGGACTGTCTCTGATCTAAAACCATTTCTCTAATAGCCTAAAAGACTATGTTTAAGCTCATTCCCTTCTCATGCTTTTGATTCTTCTTAATTCCTGTGATAACCATGAAGAAAATTAGGGTTTCTTTAGATTACTAAACATACAAAGTTGCAATGAAAGTTTTATGAAATTGCATTTAATACACTAATTGACAAAGTCAAGAATCGTCAAGCATCTAGCCAGTCTATTCGAGCTCTACAGTTGCGAAATCTCCGGATCGGCTGGATTGACCATCTTTAGAATTTCAGCAGCCACGGTCTTAAAAATTAACGCTTTTGTATTGAATGAAACAAAGAGTAATAGTCGTCAAGTTCAAAATCTAAATGCGAAATTGTTAAAGATGAATTTCGAATTCGAAAATGGAAGAAATGTAAATTTCGAAATCGAATGAGATCTATAGTTTCTTCCTAACATACTTTTGCGAGAACGACACAAGTTGCTAATAGCCACTGACCTTTGAGTTCAAATCGTTGCCTGTATATGTAGACATGCTGAAAATTTAGAGTCGCCAGGGACATCTCATTATGGATTCATCATTTATTTCAGCTTGATCAACTTAATGATATTTACATTAGAAAAGGCACAGAAACTGATTAGAAGAATGATTGGAAACGAAAAAATTATTCGCTTTCAAATTTCTGACCATGGAAATTTGAATTTTACGTTGGTTCAGCAGGAAGTTGCTTGGAAAACCTATTGTTCTATGAGATTAATTATCTTCTGTCGGCATGATATCAACAATATTATTCAATATTATCAAAGTTCTTTTCTAGAATTTCAGAGCATAAATCGTCAAGAATAGGTATAGTCACAACGGAGACACGACCCTTTTATCTCTATTCACTGCTTTTCCTCTACGGTTGGGGATATCATTATGATTTGAATATCTTCAAATTCAAAAGTTTTATGATACCCTTGACTTCATCTCTCCATCAACTATCTCTGTCTGATTTGATTTTGAACGACATTTCGCGGAGTAAGTGATCTCAATGCTTCCATCGACTTTTTTCGAATTCCTCATTACCACTGTTTCCATTTTCGTGTCTTCAAATGCCTGCCCAAGTCCTTTCTCTTTGCATCATGGGGTCTGCTTGTATTGGAACACAAGTGTGAAAGTCAGTTGGTGCGACTCTCAACGGTTCTGTGGAAAATACAACGGAGAATTGGTAACTGGTCAAAATGCCATCAATCTCAACAATAAGAACTTAGGAGTTGGTCATTACTACATCGGCCTGACCGACACTCTCAATGAGAGACAATCAAATCGCAATGGTTGGAGATGGACGAGCGGCAGCGTCAAACCCAACTCAACCGAACTGGTTTGGGATGCCGATGATCCAGGGAGCCATGGAAAACGTCAAGATTATGTAATTCAGATGTTTGATAGTGGCAAATTCGGAGACATCATGAAATTGGGCACTACTGCATCATGGCTAGCTATCGCAATGTGCCAACCAAGAGAAGGACTGACTCCCACATGGCAAACTCGACGATCCCACCAATTCCGCCAGGTTCCAGTTCCTGTATTCTCTGACCCCTACGACTACGCAGGGCAAGGAGGATGTACACGCGATGTCAAAAATGCAACAGAAGTCCTAGATTGCGCTCTTAAATGCTCGGAAGAAGAGTATGACTGGTGTGTTGCTTTCTATCATCATGCTGACTATGGTTTGTGCAAGCTCGTAATGTACACTGACCAGAGCGTTGATGTTGGAGCTGCTGCTGGATGGAAGAAGTATACGAGACAATAGGAGACTAATTGATTATAGTGCAATTGAATATTTTCAAGAAACATTAACTCGTATATGATGCTGTTTGCGCGCTTTGAACTCCCCGTGAGTAAAGCATTATTCAAATAATTAGAAGCCAGATGCGTATGATTGATGCAAGTGTTTCATTAAATATAATTTAGTTAAATGAGAAAATAATTTTCTCCCAAACGACTCCAGGCAACGGATCGGATAAGCGATGCGCTATCAATGGTTTTTAAATATTAAAACGTCGCAAAAATCAAAAAGTGACAGAGATTAACCAATCTTCATCAGGAGAAATATCAAAAGAGGAAGTGAGAGGACATCAAGTTCGCGCAAATAAAGACTGCAAACAGTTTAAATTTTTTTATTATTCACATGCATGGACTACCTAGTCCGAGATGAAAATATGCTAGCTGGTATCTTAAATAAATGGAAATTAAGCTGATTATCAAGGAAATTTCATGAACCGTATTATAATGCAAGTCTTCATGGAAAAGTTGAGATCTTATTGGGCTTCTCGGCTGAAAATTCATGTTTTTAGTTCAATTTTCATCCGCATGATTTTATGATTTACTAAATATATTTTTCATTTAATGAATCTGAATGTGATGAATGGATCTGAATGTGGTACCGCTTAAAAATTTTTTTTGCGTTATTTGTGATCATTGTTTTCCGTTACGATATTTTGTGGCAGGCAGTTTGTGAAATGATCAAGCTAAAAGATTACAAACTCTCATTATCACTAAAGTACAAACCAATGAATTGCTGATTTAATAAAAATACTCTCTCACCAAGATTGTTATGCCACGGAGGATTTGCAAATGTGGATCATAAAGTTTCCTTGATGGCAGCCTAATTTCCGCTCAGTTAAGATAAATGTTAGTATTTGTTCGTTCCTTTTGATATGTAAAAGTTTCATACTACTTTTTTTAGAGGCACCAAATTTCTAGTATACAAACACAAGAATTATCTGCTAAAATCTAGATTCTTAAAAAGAGATCAAATTTTTTTAGACCGCATGGGCGTAATCTCCTCAAAAAGCTGAGTCTTTTGAAGCAAAAAAGTTTCACTGTATGCCGACATTTTTTGGCCGACACTCTACCTACTACAGGCTTACTTACTCTATGGTGACAATTGTACCTGATTGTTAAACATTAACCGTTCGTTTACGTTGTGGGGTAGAATTCTACCCCAGCCTTTTTCAGACAAGCGTATTTTTTTTATTACGCACATTTGATCATTGATACTGACTTTTTTGCTAGATAGGGTCAATTTTAGACGCTACATTCCCTGTGGGAACGAATCTTGCGAAAAACTGGCGGATGTCAGCTGCAGAATATCATGCTACAGTTCAGTCATATTTGCGGCATATTCGCTGGCGAAGTTCGCCGGCGACAATTCGAGCTCTATATGTCACCTTTTACTTTTGACTTTCTCTCTTATTTTCTTCAGTAATCCGCCTCTACAGCCGAGGCCCTATTTTCTCCCTCACCTCCTCACCATCCCCCACATATGTTTAATCTATCTAAGAAATAAGTGCAGACTATCATTCTTTGATAATGATAAGAATATAGAGAATCCGCTCATATCAATTTTCATAACATTTCTTGACATTCAATAATTTTACAACAATGACAAATATTTGAATAATATAACAGTATGTACTGCGACATTTATGAAAGATAAATACTTTTTTAGTTTAAGCCTTCGTGAATTAAAAAAGATCCCTTTTTATCAGATCAGACTGGATATACAATATATTTTCATGTAAAGGTAATATACTAACATTGCTACTTGCCACTAATTAGTGGCTACAATATCCATGATTTCGCCGGTTGGCGAAAAAATCATCTCGCATTAGTAAACAAATATCTACCAACTAATTATAGCAACTTTTTCGCCAACTGTCGTTTTTTAATTTTACACATGTTTTTGGATAAATGATGACCATTTTCACATGCGGCATTAGTTTTTACACAAAAATGAACCTTTAAAAAGTTATCCACAAAATCGCTACCTCGACAGACAATCTGTTGATATTAGCAAGATGCGTTCCCACAGGGTCTATGGTGATACTTGTAGCTGCTTGATTGATTGCAGTCTAGGAGGTGATTCATTACCTGACAAGTGACTGAGACCATAGAGTAGGTATTTTAGGTAGAGTGGTGACTCAGCATTTATTCAATCCCCAATGTGGATACACTTTCGATTTTATTAAATGAACTCAAGGGAGATATAGGTGGTATTGTCACCAAATGTTAGATACATGTATGCAATTTTTTTGCAGTTTTGAAGAAATTACAACGGCATTGAGTGATCATGATTGAAATGCAGTAGGAATGATCGTATTTCTCAGATTCTCATGACAGCCTTGGAGTTAATGATTGCTAAATTAGCAAATCGATGGGTGTTCCTATTACTTTCATGCTCAACCTCAAGAGTATTTTCTTAAGCGTGATCATATCACAGACAACCTGCAAGTTTGGTAGAGCAGAATCACAAAATCAAAGACAATGATTTCATTTAACTTTGAAAGATGTAAATGGTTCCACATCACTATTCAGATTCTAGAAATGAAACATGAATTTGGTGAATCATAAAATCATGCCTGTGAAAATTGAATTAAAAACTTGAAATTTCAGCCAAGAAAGCACGAATAATATCGCGACTTTTTTATGAAGACTTCCATTATAATGCCATTCATTATATTTCCTTGATAATCAGCTTAATTTTCGCTTAGTTAGGATGTTTATTAGCAAATATTCATTCCTTTTGATATCCAACTTGTTTCATGCTACTTATGTAGGAGAGTCATCTCGGTAGTATGTAAATTGTCAAATTTTGACTGCTTTCAGAAGTGTTCAAATCATTTTTTGGACCACGGGAACGTAATTTCCGCAAGAAACACGGCCTTTTGATATAAAAATTTTCACTGTATGCAGATACTTTTTTGAGTCGACACTCTACCTACATTTCCCTACTCTATGACTGAGACAGTATCAAAGACAATGACACCCCTAGGAAATTATACGTGTAATTATCCGCATTGAAAAGCAAAACTATGTAAATATTTTTAATGTTTATAAGATTGTGTGATTGCAGACAAGATTTTTCTGCACTGCAACTGTACTATACATGTACGCGCACAGCAGCATGTACATGGACTTTGTGTGCACAGTGCATGAATAGTTTTGCTTTTTAATTCGGATGAAACTTCCTCGAAATGTCCCTTCTCTTTTCCTGCTATACTCTCTTTCACTCTCACTGTTTTGATGATTTTACACAGGTTTGCTCTTATTCTCTTCACCGCTTCAGCAAAAGACGAGAAAATCTGAAAGTTGAAAATGGAAGCAAACCTGAAAAGTCACCATTTGATCCAATATCACGCGAATTCAGTACGCACTCGGTGATCTTCGTGGCATTTCGCAACCTACTGTTTCTCGTATAGTTCGAGACACAACAAAATCTATCACTTCTCTCTCGAGTACTTACATTTTATTCCCGCAAAGCCAAACCGGCAAAATGGATGTTTACAGAGGATTCCGTGAGAAGATGAGAATACCGTCGATTATTGGTGCTATTGATTGTACTCACATTCGCATAAAAAATCCGAGTGGACACGGTATGACTTTTTTCAATAGAAAGGGATATCCATCATTTAATGTTCAAGTGATAGTGACTAATGACTATATTATTCAAGATATAGTTGCCCGTTATCCAGGATCGGCTCATGACTCAAAGATTTACAATACGTCTGCAGTGAAACAGCGACTAGAGAGTGGTGACCTACAAGGATCGATGATTATTGGTGATTAAGGTTACGCATGTTCACAAGTACTGTTGACCCCAGTGCGATTTCCAAGAACACAAGCTGAAAAAGATTGCAATTTTCACTTCTTTCGTGCTCCCGGATGTGTTGAAAGAACCTTCGGTGTCCTGAAGGCACGCTTTTCAGTGCTCGGTCCAGACTCACGAATTCGTCTGAAATATGAAACTGCAAATGTTGTAGTGGTAGCATGTGCAGTACTTCATAACTTGTGTGTTCTCAAAGGTGTAACAATCGACGATGACATTCCTTGTAATCTGCAAAATTTCAACCAAAATGTTATTGAATCTGAAAATTCAGCTGGTGGCTCCGCTTATAGAGCAACTCTCATTAGCCGATTTTTCTCCCGCTGAAGTGAGCTTTCATCAAATGAATGGAAACTAACTTATAAAATTCGCTTTTATGTACAATAATTTTGAAATCGTATACCAGATAAAGTAGTAGGCATATATAGTCCGGGAGCCAGCGTGAAGTTGTGCAGGGAACGAGGTAGTACATAAAACTTTCACATAGTATAGTATCCCTTTAACCTACTGCAAAACTTCGCGTCTGCCGGATCAGATCATTTGTTTTTTAGAAATAGAGAGGATAACACAATCCTATGTATTTCCAGTGGTAAAATTGTGACATTTAAGGTGTTGACTCCATTTTTTCGAATTTTTGCTCATAAAAATTACACAAATTGGTATTTTGTTGAACTGGTTATTATAGAAATCATCTACAGATCATGATCTTTCAAATGAGTTATCATTCAGTGACAGAGGATGAAGTAAAGTGTACAAACAGACACTTTTCGTTGGTGTAACTGCAAATTTTAACATAGAAATTTCAGGAAAATTGTTGATATACTTTAACGAAAAGTGTCTGTTTGTACACTTTACTTCATCCTCTGTCACTGAATGATAACTCATTTGAAAGATCATGATCTGTAGATGATTTCTATAATAACCAGTTCAACAAAATATTAATTTGTGTAATTTTTATGAGCAAAAATTCGAAAAAATGGAGTCAACACCTTAAATGTCACAATTTTACCACTGGAAATACATAGGATTGTGTTATCCTCTCTATTTCTAAAAAACAAATGATCTGATCCGGCAGACGCGAAGTTTTGCAGTAGGTTAGAGGTGTACTATGCTATGTGAAAGTTTTATGTACTACCTCGTTCCCTGCACAACTTCACGCTGGCTCCCGGACTAATAGGAAGATGAAAATGAAAAATGAAATATTAATTTAGATTTTTCATACTTGCTCAGGCGGCTGGCGCGGCATTATACAAATTTTCTAATGAATACAATATTATAGTATGCAAGTCATCTACATGCAATTTACATTAAGTAGAGCTGAAAATATTATCCTGACAAAATACGAGGATAAATGTGGATGTAATCGAGATAAAATATGTGAGGGCAAAGAGATAAAATCATGAATTTGTGATTGATTATTAGTTAATCAGCTAATAGTTGATTGATCCTCAATTAAATATCATTTCTTACAATATTTACGAATGTTTTTAACAAATTCATTACATCGAAAATACGCGACGATAAATGTTTGTATTAATGTTCGTCCAGTAAAGCGAAAAGTTTGTAATTGTTAACAAATTTATTATTCATAATGTATGCCAAGAAATCTGCATGTAATAATAACGAAAATTGTAGTAAATACAGTTTCAGTCTACATGAAAAAACAAACACAAAAATGTCACTTAGCACTGATACCACTGAGGTGTAGAATGCGGTCCCGCTTCATGATATCCGGATCTAGTAATCCATTGTTTGTAGTACTCCTTCTGTACCTCTGCTGCCTCTCGCATTGTGTCGAATGCCAATTGCTGTTTCAAATAAGTCTGCCTTTGAACTTCAAGAACTTCCATCCGCTTGTTGTGTTCCAACAGAAGCATGTCATCCTTCTTTATTGTCATCTTTTCTGAGTTGTTTGTTGAGCAATTGACTGGTGACTATTGGATTCATCATGCGGATGAATGTTTTCATCTACGTTTATAGCATTGTCGTAAGGATTAGGAATAGTCAGAACAATATCGTTATCCAGGTCGAGAATAGAAGATGTCGTGGTGGAATAGTTGTGAGGGATTGGTGGGCCACCGCCTGTTCTATTTCGATATTGCTTAACTTCCACAAGTTCTTTCCGAGCCAGCGACTTCCACCTTCTGTACAACTGATTTAATGCTTTACCTGTTACGTCTTCCGCAAACTCGGCATTGAATGCATCTGCAATGGAACTCCACGCTTTATTTTTCTTGAGATTCGTTGCCAAGTCGTTTCTTTTCGATTCAATAATATCTTTGTGTGCGCTTATTGACTCCATTACAAATGCCTTCTGTCGCTCAGTGTACAGTTTGCGGGACATTGTAGAAATAATGATCAATTGAAATTCGTGAAAAACGATGCTACTTGTTACTCATCAGATCGCCTGAATCAGCTATGTTTCTATGCCAACCTCAACGAGCGATGACGTATTTAACATAGCAATTGATAGCAATGGTGTGACAGCCTGTTACAACTATCACAAGTTTTGTGAATTTTGAAATTATCTAGTCACAGACTTGTGTGATAGCCGTCACAAAACCTTGTGACGAATCATCACACCTTCGTGAATTCGCCTCATAGAGTCTCTTAACATCAGAGATGTAACCGGTCGCCGGTAGACCGGCGCAGGTCGCCGGTCCGGTCTGAAAAATCAGACCGGCCTATACCGGCAGAGACGGTCACATCGGCATAATTTCATCCGGTATGATGTGAGGAAGTATCCTTCATGTTGAATCCATCATGTCAATCAGTAAATCGTTAATTTTAGCAGCCGTTTTCAAGGCAAATTTACATACGGTATGCGCTCTCCTCTAGGCGTGAAAACTTCTGTGCAGGCAATTCTGATATCTATCCGGTACGCACTTTCCCGTTCGATGCTTGATGACTTGATCACGTGCTTTCACCAGCAAGGCGCGCGATCTTCTCAGGTAACAGTGGCTGTTTCTCGGTGCTAGGAAGGCTACCGGCAGGGTCAACGACAAACGCTAAAACAATAGACAGCCTGTGATTGGCGATCTTGAAATTTTTGTCCTACTCCTTATGAACTGATTTTCATTTAGTCATTTATGCTGCCATGCTGTGCTCGCTGAGTGTGTTGCTTTCGCATTTGTCGAAACTGCTACATAAATACAGCGACGAAATTGCTGATGCCATTGAGGGTAAGGACTTCATATTATTAATCAAACATGGTTTCGCTCATCTCATTGCTAATGAAGCAACAGAGGGATCAAGCACTGCCGATGTATGGGCTGACTTTCGACTGGTGGAATACAGAGATATTGTTTCAGAAGAGACTCGGGTTTCATCAGACGTCGAATACACATTCGTGCTTCTGCCAGCATGGGCAGTTTGTCTCCATTGCAAGCAAGGTCTTCGGACACATAAGCGATGTGGAAATGGAAAGCTGAGAAATGTTGGGGTGACATCTCTTCGAAAACATCTAAATTCGTGTTGCAAGAAGGTGTCGAAAACC
The DNA here is from genome assembly GCA_907163375.1 of Prostheceraeus crozeri. NCBI lineage: Eukaryota > Metazoa > Platyhelminthes > Polycladida > Euryleptidae > Prostheceraeus > Prostheceraeus crozeri. Next base: position 58,538 of record CAJQUW010008072.1, on the reverse strand, counting down.
ATCAATGATGTCGGAAAAGCAGCGTCTACCCCAAAGATTACCACATATCTTCGTAACAAGAGAAAGCTTCCAAACAACATGCTGCAAGACTTGTTGAAGGCCGAAACTCGTTTCGTTGTGAGTGGTATCCACTCCTTCAGCGCAGTTGAAGATAAAGGCTTTAAGTGCCTCGCACAGACTTTAGTTGATATTGGTGCAAAATGTGGAAAAGTTGATGTTTCAGAAGTTTTGTATGGACGCCAATCCGTAGCAAAGAAAATAGAGACTGAATACGACGTTTTGCAACAAAATCTCCGTGAGACTTTAAAAACACCTATCGACGATCGCGCTGTGTCTCTCTCTACTGACATGTGGACGGATAATTATACTCGTCGATCTTATCTCAACGTGTCAGTCTTTTGGATCAATAAGAATTGGGATATTGTGCATTCATCTCTTCGTTGTAAAAATTTCCTTCGATCTCATTCTGCTGACAACATTTCGACGGAGCGTACTTCTATACTTTCCGATTTTGATATTCCGATTGATGACGTGCCCGTGGCAACAGACGCTGGTTCAAACTTCTTTTGTGCCTTGAAAAATCAATTGCGGTAAGTTGCATTGTTAGGAATAGGAATATGCATTATAGGGCCTACATGTATTTTATAGCCTATTACAGATACAGTGTTGAATTAAGATTGTTACTACCGTAATCTATGACTACGATTATACGAATGGTCTTTAGCAATCGAGTAAAGAGATGATATAATAATTTCAAATGCGAGTCCAGGAACATGACGTAGATGAGATTTTTCTAATGTGCAACTAACTCTGAAGATAACTATTGGTCGTTTATACAGGTACATTGGTAATGGAATTCAAAAAGTGTACTGTAGAAACTAGACCCTTCATGTCTAACTCCAAACCTTTCATGTCTTGATAATTAAATTTCGAATGTCTACATAGCAAACTTTTAAATGTATAACTAAGGTGCAATTTTCCTGAATGAGTTGAGGTTGATTAGAGGTACAAACAGACAAATGTTCCTTGCGCGTAAGAACAATCTATTAATAACAATGAATGAGACACGGGAATCTCCGCTAAAACAGATAAGCTACACCCTGCCTGAGAATTAAAGAGAGAGAGAGTTAAGTAGTAAGTAAACGGCGAACACTCGACCGGCGCGCCCCCCCTCTGGAACGACAGAGGTCTGTCGTGGTGTGCCGGCCAGGTTGGTCCGAAATGTTCGCTGACGTCCCCCCCTCTAGAACGACAGAGTGTCGTGGTGGACTTGGGCGACCGCCAGGTTTTGACTTGAGGCTATAGTGTGTGATGTTTTTCGTGAAATCTGATGAATGTTGGGTTGAAAATGGGATGTTTCGAGTGGAAGCAGTGCTCGGATGGGAAAACGGAGGCCAGATTCGGATTCAGCGTGAAATTCTGCATCTGTATGGTGAATTTGAAAGCAATCGGAGAGAAAAATTTTCGCTGACGTCCCCTCCCCTCGGGAGAGCTGGCTTCGATCTTGGCTTCCAGTGGACGGATTTTGTCGTGCAATAGCTCGTTTGAAAGCTAAGAGTGAGTCAAATTCACTGAAAGAAACGGCTTGTTCATATCTGTCTTCGTTTAGATGTGAGACGCCATTTAAGATTTTGGGAGATTGCCGAAAAACGACAGAGTTAGAATTTCCCAAGAAACAGCTCCAGCGGGCGAATGAAGGCTCGGATTGGTAAACGGAGGCCAGATTTGGAATCAGCTTGATGTTATTGTCCAATGAGGATCGTCATCCAATGAGAATCAAGCATTTCTATATAAATAGCGAGCCTTCCACAGTGAGAATCATTCCATCATTGAATCACACGAGTGACGGACGCACATTTTCTCTCTCTCTCTCTATTCTATTATCCAACTAAAATGGTAAGTCGCTACTTCCCTCCCTCTCCTCCCTTGAACGTAAACTTAATACAATCTTTTCATTTTCTGGCATCTACTCCATCTGCTACACTAGTAGGACAAAATGGCGTCAAACGTTACAAGGTTCGCTACGATCAGATCATCTACAACTGAGGCCAGTGAAAGAAACAACCAAGGTACATAACCCTACACCGCTACAGCGTAAATTTAAACAAGTCTTGCGTTATGACGATCATAGCGTAGTACTCCAAAGGGGAATGCTCCCTTCCACGGATGTCAAGATGATGCGCTATCAGTATGGGGACTACATACTGATCCCCGTGAGTCCGTACATTCGCCGCCAACTTGATATTATTGAGGAGTACGTGACATTAAATATGGACATTCCTACTCCTCTTGCTCAAGAGTGGAAGGCGAGAGATGACAAGGATACTCCCTATAGAAAGATTTAGGATGGTAATCACATTTGCCTACCGGTATCACATTGGTGTACTTACTATAAGAAGGAGGGGGATCAATCAATACCCATCAGATGTGATGAGCTCGGAGAAGGTACTTGGGATATCCTTTTCAAAGTGAATGGGCTATATTATGGTCGACACAAGGTAAATAAAATAGCCTCTCTCTCCATGCATATGGAATCCATCCTATATATTCTAAAACCACCCAAAGTGGACGACATAATTGATCAAATCCTTAACAGCAGTGGTACGAAGCGCAAGTCGGAGAAGAATGCTGCCTCAGAACGCAAATCAAAGAAGGAGAATTACTAGTCCTTTCCTAACTCTACCCTATGACAATTCGCTTATGTGCTTTGAGTGTCGTAGACGTGGTCTTATTAGATACATTTTACTTCTTCGTTGCCATCATATCATTTGTGTATTTTGTCGTGAAAAGCATCGATGTAATTCTTCATTTTGTAATATGTTATGGAACGTTTCCTTAGATGTTTAAATTTCCGTTTTAGGCTTCTATCATCATTTTTATGGATTGTGAGGGTGAACCTGTACAGGAGCTCAGTGCTATTGCTATGAACAATTGGACATATCAGATTGTTAGTGTCTATCATCAACATGCCAACTGCGATCCCAATGTTGATCAATGGGCGAGAAAACACATTCATGGACTTAATCTGAAATATTTGCAAGACTATGGCTTTTCTTGTGAGAGTGCTCTTCTTATTGACTTTAAACGATGGTTAGCTGCTTTCAATGTTATACGCATCGTTTGTAATAATCCTGGTAAGGAGAGGAAAGTATTTCCCAATCTAATCATTGATGACATTTTGCTCCCACCTTGGGATAGTAGAGTGAATCAACATTATCATGAAGTCACGAAACGTTCTAAGGATTTGTCTGTTCCTATTTTGTCTGTTCGTTGTAGTAGCTACGTTCATAACCAATGCTTCTTTCCTCCTTACCTCAACACTGCCAAAGTCCTATATGGTTATCATTGCTCGCTGTATGATAGTTACCAGCTGTATCTATTTTATCTGTTTCAAACCATTGATTTATAATGCATGCTTGTTACCGTTATTCAATAAATGTTACTATGAGAAGAGTTGTTGTTTTCATGCAATGGATGGGTTAGATAAAGGGCGATCATGTCTTTCTCAAACGACTGCGGAACATTACATTTTCATAGGCAAAGTTTAAAAGGAGCTGTTCAAGATTATGTGATAAATTTTCATAAAGATGAGACCGACATCGAAGCAGTGGTCGATGATGCTAGCACTCTATTTCTAGAGTTAATGAATACATTCTCTGATAGCATTGTCATGGCGCGATTAGTTGCGAAAATTAAATTTAGTCATTTTGGAAAGGAAGAGGTGGAAAGTCGCTCTTTCCATTTTGCTTCTTATTCAATGGAAGTGGTAGATCACCCCGAAGAATTTTTTAAAAGACATATGATAAAAATTGCTGAACGTCTTAACGCATTTAGCCATCATGGTAGCAGTCTAGTGATTGAAGCGATTTCAGATATTCACATTCAACTTTCCATAAAGAAAAATTGAAAATGCAGTGGTACTTGATTGTAGCACAACTGGTTTTCGAGCTATGTCTGCTCACTCTCGAAGTATATTCCTTCTGTACATGCGTCTATTATTTAGAAAAGGCTAGCAAATTCATATCTTCAAAATGACTTGCTATAGGCATCAGTAACGGTGAAACTATGTGTTGTGATGTATGTAAGCGAAAGGATGGAAATGAAAAGCGCATCTTCAAGAGATGTAAGCATGCTTTTTGTCAACGCTGTTTCATTCGTAATTGCATTCAACTTTGAAAATGTAACCACTGTGATATTGCTCATTTCGAGTGTCACTTATGCCGCAATAGTTAGTACCTATGCAAATGTGGTAAAGATAGGTTTTAGCAAAGACTAACACGGAAAATGGCGAAACGTAAAATGGCGAAACGTAAAAGTCAAAAGTCTTCAAAGTTTTCTTCAGCCATTCAAGCTCTCCGACGAATGAAAGCAAATCAGCGATACAATGCTATACGACATGCTAACGATAAATTCATTTGTGAAATTATTTCTCATGTCAGAAAGTTGAGGACGAATAAATTAGCACCAAACAACGAAACTTACTTAAGCGACATGCTACGAAATTGCGTTTCATCTCCAATCCTAAAGTCACCCTTCAAAGAAAGAGGAAAACTCTAACACAAAAGGGCGGTTTCCTTTCAGCAATACTTCCGATGCTAGCTCCTGTCGTGGGTAACCTAGTGACAGAACAATAAAGATTTAGATACAAGGGAGTGTACAATCAACAAATTTTATTTACAATTTATAATAATAATAAAATAATAATAATAAATAATAAATATTACAATAATAATTTTTGACTTTGTTAATAGCTTGTTTATGGAGTGGGTCTTCTTTTCAATTTCTTTGTGGATGACATCGACATAGGGCAACTTCCAGTAGACATGTTCTTTAATTTCCTCAGTATTTTCATCATCGTCTTGCTGTCTTTGAACTTTGCAGTCACTGAAAACTTTTTCAATGTAGGTTGCGCTGTATCCGTTTTTCATAAAAATTGCTTTCACTAATTTTTCATTGTGACTTTTCCAAAAAATGTCGGTCGTTAATTTTTGGGATCTGATAAAGAGGGCTTTGATGGCATTTTTCTTATATTTATCCGGGCAAAAAGCAGTGCGATGGGTATACAGGATTATTTTGTTCGAAGGTAGTCATTTCTATTTTGAGCTTCGTGACGCGGTCGATATTTTCTTGATGGATTTGTTTCAGTGTGTTTCGTTGACCTTGTCGAAGTAGGCCATGGTGTTGTCTCAATTACCTCGGTAGGCGGCATCGCATGAAGTTTGGAATGAGGTCTTTATCGATACACGTCTGCGTGAACGTGCTGTGTAGCAACGCTTTCTGAAGTTTAAGGTCAAGTGTTTGATGTTCACGAGCAGTTGACTGGCAGTTTGTCGGCAACAATTGCAGAACAGATAAAATAGAAATACACCGAAGTGATTGTATAGAGTTTATTGTCATACGCGTTTCAGCACACATGACGTGCCATCCTCAGTGACAGAACAATAAAGGTTTATATACAAGGGAGAGTACAATCAACAAATTTTATTTACAATTTATACAATATAACAAAATGTGTATTATGGAAATAAATGTAGATGTTCTGATTGCAAGTGGTTGTTCATGAGAGGTATGTGATTGTTGATGTGAGATTTGATGCTGAGTGCTTCTCCTATGCGTGTATGTTTAGTATGATGTAGGATTGAGAAAGATTGTTTTGATGGTGGATGTATATGCATGGAGATTTCTGATGGTGGGCTTCCTTTCATATGCTCTTTGATGCGGGTGAAAATGTGGCGACGGGTCTCTCCTACATAACATTCTGGGCAATGTTCACATTTATACTTGTAGATGAGGGAAGAGTGCTCGTTGAAGGGGATTGCATCTTTGTAACGGCATAAATTTTGTGTTTTGTATGTATTGTAGGCAATAATAATCTTTGACTTTGTTAATAGCTTGTTTATGGAGTGGGTCTTCTTTTCAATTTCTTTGTGGATGACATCGACATAGGGCAACTTCCAGTAGACATGTTCTTTAATTTCCTCAGTATTTTCATCATCGTCTTGCTGTCTTTGAACTTTGCAGTCACTGAAAACTTTTTCAATGTAGGTTGCGCTGTATCCGTTTTTCATAAAAATTGCTTTCACTAATTTTTCATTGTGACTTTTCCAAAAAATGTCGGTCGTTAATTTTTGGGATCTGATAAAGAGGGCTTTGATGGCATTTTTCTTATATTTATCCGGGCAAAAAGCAGTGCGATGGGTATACAGGAAAGTGTTCGTGTCCTTGACATGCCATTTCGTTTTTAAATTACCATTATCAGCGTACATAGTCATATCAAGAAAATTTAACTGACCGTCTTCGTTAGGATATTCCATAGTAAATTGGATATTGCGGTGAAAAGAATTCAAGTGAACTAAAAACTCTTTTGCATTGTTTTTGCTATTGAATACAGCAAATATATCGTCTACGTAGCGAATGTACAACTTTGGCATATTCAAATGCTTTTCAATTATGAAGTGTAGACAAAACTCAGCCATAATTGGTGCTAAACACGATCCCATGCTCAGGCCTTCAACTTGTAAATAATTGCGACCATTGAAAATGAACGGCACTTGTGTACAGGCGATATCTAGCAAAATTTTCAACGTTTCTTTGGAAACAGGAAAATGGTCAAAGTCAATGTCATCAATAATGTGATTTATGGTTTCATTAACTGGGATATTAGTGAACAGTTGTGTTACATCAAAGCTAGTGAGGAAAACATCACTGTTGATATTAGCGGAAGTTATCTGTTCATAGGCAGAAAAACTATCTTTGGTCGAATGGGTGATGGGAGTAAGGGGTTTCAGCATATCATGTAACCATTCGGCAATATTAGTACAATAAGAATTATACATGGACAAAATAGGTCTCAATGGAGGGTCCGTTTCCGATTTGTGAATCTTCGGTAGTCCATATAATCGGCAGGGAGTGCACCCAGTAGATCGGAGTCTCTCGTAGAGGGAATCACTGATGGCGTTCTTGTTCTTCAGCTTGAGAAGCTTCCTGTTTGTTTGATCTTCCTTGGTTATGAAGATATTGTCCTTTGATGGGTCGATTTCTTTGAATTTATTTGAGTTCAGTAGAGTTGTCATCTTGTTCACATAGTCTTCCTTGTTCATAATCACAATACCATTCCCTTTGTCCAGTCGGTTGATGTATAATGTTTTGTCATTGCACAGGGATTTGAGCACTTTGAGCATTTCACTTATTTTCCTTGGTATCTTTGTCTTCTGCTTTGTTATTGATCTCACTGCAGATTTCAGTAAGTGCTTGATGTCATCTTCTTTGTTTGAGTCAAGTTCTTCTATACGTTTGAGTTGTCTGTAGAGAAATTCCGTTTCAATTTTGACATTGAGTTCATTCGGGGTACGTGGCCAGCACATCGAAATACCATATTGCAGGGCCTCGTTTTCCAATGGAGTCAACGTTCGAGTTGAAAGGTTAAATACCGAGGATCTTTGCGGTAGCTTTGGTATGTCTGGATCTTCCTCCTCTTGCCTTTGTTTTCGAATCTGAAGGTCACGGATCTTCTTGTGATGAGTATCCTTAACTTTGCGTATCATTCCAGCATTTTTGGCTGACGAGAGGGGTCTGAGGATACCAATTACTTGTGGATTATTTTGTTCGAAGGTAGTCATTTCTATTTTGAGCTTCGTGACGCGGTCGATATTTTCTTGATGGATTTGTTTCAGTGTGTTTCGTTGACCTTGTCGAAGTAGGCCATGGTGTTGTCTCAATTACCTCGGTAGGCGGCATCGCATGAAGTTTGGAATGAGGTCTTGATCGATACACGTCTGCGTGAACGTGCTGTGTAGCAACGCTTTCTGAAGTTTAAGGTCAAGTGTTTGATGTTCACGAGCAGTTGACTGGCAGTTTGTCGGCAACAATTGCAGAACAGATGAAATAGAAATACACCGAAGTGATTGTATAGAGTTTATTGTCATACGCGTTTCAGCACACATGACGTGCCATCCTCAGTGACAGAACAATAAAGGTTTATATACAAGGGAGTGTACAATCAACAAATTTTATTTACAATTTATACAATATAACAAAATGTGTATTATGGAAATAAATGTAGATGTTCTGATTGCAAGTGGTTGTTCATGAGAGGTATGTGATTGTTGATGTGAGATTTGATGCTGAGTGCTTCTCCTATGCGTGTATGTTTAGTATGATGTAGGATTGAGAAAGATTGTTTTGATGGTGGATGTATATGCATGGAGATTTCTGATGGTGGGCTTCCTTTCATATGCTCTTTGATGCGGGTGAAAATGTGGCGACGGGTCTCTCCTACATAACATTCTGGGCAATGTTCACATTTATACTTGTAGATGAGGGAAGAGTGCTCGTTGAAGGGGATTGCATCTTTGTAACGGCATAAATTTTGTGTTTTGTATGTATTGTAGGCAATAATAATTTTTGACTTTGTTAATAGCTTGTTTATGGAGTGGGTCTTCTTTTCAATTTCTTTGTGGATGACATCGACATAGGGCAACTTCCAGTAGACATGTTCTTTAATTTCCTCAGTATTTTCATCATCGTCTTGCTGTCTTTGAACTTTGCAGTCACTGAAAACTTTTTCAATGTAGGTTGCGCTGTATCCGTTTTTCATAAAAATTGCTTTCACTAATTTTTCATTGTGACTTTTCCAAAAAATGTCGGTCGTTAATTTTTGGGATCTGATAAAGAGGGCTTTGATGGCATTTTTCTTATATTTATCCGGGCAAAAAGCAGTGCGATGGGTATACAGGAAAGTGTTCGTGTCCTTGACATGCCATTTCGTTTTTAAATTACCATTATCAGCGTACATAGTCATATCAAGAAAATTTAACTGACCGTCTTCGTTAGGATATTCCATAGTAAATTGGATATTGCGGTGAAAAGAATTCAAGTGAACTAAAAACTCTTTTGCATTGTTTTTGCTATTGAATACAGCAAATATATCGTCTACGTAGCGAATGTACAACTTTGGCATATTCAAATGCTTTTCAATTATGAAGTGTAGACAAAACTCAGCCATAATTGGTGCTAAACACGATCCCATGCTCAGGCCTTCAACTTGTAAATAATTGCGACCATTGAAAATGAACGGCACTTGTGTACAGGCGATATCTAGCAAAATTTTCAACGTTTCTTTGGAAACAGGAAAATGGTCAAAGTCAATGTCATCAATAATGTGATTTATGGTTTCATTAACTGGGATATTAGTGAACAGTTGTGTTACATCAAAGCTAGTGAGGAAAACATCACTGTTGATATTAGCGGAAGTTATCTGTTCATAGGCAGAAAAACTATCTTTGGTCGAATGGGTGATGGGAGTAAGGGGTTTCAGCATATCATGTAACCATTCGGCAATATTAGTACAATAAGAATTATACATGGACAAAATAGGTCTCAATGGAGGGTCCGTTTCCGATTTGTGAATCTTCGGTAGTCCATATAATCGGCAGGGAGTGCACCCAGTAGATCGGAGTCTCTCGTAGAGGGAATCACTGATGGCGTTCTTGTTCTTCAGCTTGAGAAGCTTCCTGTTTGTTTGATCTTCCTTGGTTATGAAGATATTGTCCTTTGATGGGTCGATTTCTTTGAATTTATTTGAGTTCAGTAGAGTTGTCATCTTGTTCACATAGTCTTCCTTGTTCATAATCACAATACCATTCCCTTTGTCCAGTCGGTTGATGTATAATGTTTTGTCATTGCACAGGGATTTGAGCACTTTGAGCATTTCACTTATTTTCCTTGGTATCTTTGTCTTCTGCTTTGTTATTGATCTCACTGCAGATTTCAGTAAGTGCTTGATGTCATCTTCTTTGTTTGAGTCAAGTTCTTCTATACGTTTGAGTTGTCTGTAGAGAAATTCCGTTTCAATTTTGACATTGAGTTCATTCGGGGTACGTGGCCAGCACATCGAAATACCATATTGCAGGGCCTCGTTTTCCAATGGAGTCAACGTTCGAGTTGAAAGGTTAAATACCGAGGATCTTTGCGGTAGCTTTGGTATGTCTGGATCTTCCTCCTCTTGCCTTTGTTTTCGAATCTGAAGGTCACGGATCTTCTTGTGATGAAAATCCTTAACTTTGCGTATCATTCCAGCATTTTTGGCTGACGAGAGTGGTCTGAGGATACCAATTACTTGTGGATTATTTTGTTCGAAGGTAGTCATTTCTATTTTGAGCTTCGTGACGCGGTCGATATTTTCTTGATGGATTTGTTTCAGTGTGTTTCGTTGACCTTGTCGAAGTAGGCCATGGTGTTGTCTCAATTACCTCGGTAGGCGGCATCGCATGAAGTTTGGAATGAGGTCTTGATCGATACACGTCTGCGTGAACGTGCTGTGTAGCAACGCTTTCTGAAGTTTAAGGTCAAGTGTTTGATGTTCACGAGCAGTTGACTGGCAGTTTGTCGGCAACAATTGCAGAACAGATGAAATAGAAATACACCGAAGTGATTGTATAGAGTTTATTGTCATACGCGTTTCAGCACACATGACGTGCCATCCTCAGTGACAGAACAATAAAGGTTTATATACAAGGGAGTGTACAATCAACAAATTTTATTTACAATTTATACAATATAACAAAATGTGTATTATGGAAATAAATGTAGATGTTCTGATTGCAAGTGGTTGTTCATGAGAGGTATGTGATTGTTGATGTGAGATTTGATGCTGAGTGCTTCTCCTATGCGTGTATGTTTAGTATGATGTAGGATTGAGAAAGATTGTTTTGATGGTGGATGTATATGCATGGAGATTTCTGATGGTGGGCTTCCTTTCATATGCTCTTTGATGCGGGTGAAAATGTGGCGACGGGTCTCTCCTACATAACATTCTGGGCAATGTTCACATTTATACTTGTAGATGAGGGAAGTAATGGATAAAAGACCGTTCCAGGACACCATAAAATCAAAAAAATTAGTACTTTTAAAAACGACATAAATTTATGAATTTAGTCCCTTTTTCAGGTTTTTAAGACCTAAATTCATGAATTTAGTCCATTCAAAAAGTACCATTTTTTCAAAAAATGGCAATTTAAAAAACGACATAAATTCATGAATTTGAACCCTTTTTCAGGTTATGAAGACCTAAATTCATAAATCGGCTAAAGCCAGAGGAGCTTCGCTCCGATTTGGGCGTTTTTAAAAATACCCAGTTTTTCAAATTTTTCAAAATCTCAAATTTGTGATTATGACATTTTTCATTGCTTAAATCATGACCGTTCAAGGACACCAAAAATCATAAAAGTTGAGAATTTCAAATTTGTGATTATGACATTTTTCATTGCTTAAATCATGACCGTTCCAGGTCATGTAAAACCGGACACCGAAAATCATAAAAGTTGAGAATTTCAAATTCATGAATTTTATCCATCTTTCAGGTTTTTAAAATATATCATGTGACTAATAATATTTCTTTAAAAGTGGAAGAAACAAAAGTGGAAGGAACTTCAGAAATGGAAGAAGCCGCAAGAATATATCCTTCAATATCATATGAACGTAGTTCTACTACCCCCTCCCTTCTAACTTCTAGGGGTCCCTTCTGACTTCTAGGGGTCCCTTAAGAAATTTTTTTATTATAAAATGAACAACATAAATGAGTTTTTAAAATTATATGGAACGCAAACTACGACAAATTTCGACCTAAAGAAAATCTTAAATGAATTAGGAATAAAGAATTTTCATGTTCTAATGAGAAACGAATTACAATTCCTAAAAAATAAGCCAACAGGAACCTTCAGTTCCCGGAACAAAGTTCCATCAATAACTGTAAATTTCGTAACCAATCTTCACACTTCAGACCAAAAAGGCGTACATTGGTCAGCAGGCGTTAAAAATCATCAGCAGAACTATTATTTTGATCGCCCGCAGGCTGAGAACTATTGGTTCGATTCATACGGTTTGCCCCCTACAAATGAAGTAACAGAATTACTTGGAACGGGAACATACAATACGTTTCAAATTCAAACACCAGGCACTACCTATTGTGGACAATTATGTTTATACGTTTTGTACAAATTACAAAAAGGAGTACCATTTCTAGATATAATGTTAGAATTGAACGAACCGTAGGTTCTATGGCTACGCCTAACAAGGGAATTTCATTCCCGAAACGTTAGTTCCAATAATAATAATAATGATAATTAAAAATCAGTTCGTTGTAATTCATTTTGATAAAAACGGCCTCTGATATCTTCATCATCTAAATCTTTGATTTCGTAAGTAATCGGATAACTTTGATTTATTTTAGAAATTTCAAATATTTCTTTAGTCCAATAACCAACAAAGCCTTTTTCAAATTTATTCTTATATTTAAATATTCTAACTCTATCTCCAATTTTAAATTTCGGCTTAAGTTTCTGCAAATTCGGATTACTCTCATTCAAATTATTATTCTCGAATATTTTCTTTCGTATCAAATCAGGGTCGTCAGAAGCATTCTTTGGGGTTTCTTCAATACCAGAATGAACTTTATTATTGTACTCTTCTACAACTCCTGGTAATATCTTCAACCATTTCTGATTTCTTTGCTGAGTAAATTTTTTGAAAATTATATTTTTTAACGTCCGATTGAATCTTTCTATCACTACGGCCTTCCCAGCGTTTTCAGTTGAATAAACAATTTCAAATAGTGGCTGAACGTTTCGGTTATAAAATTCCGACCCTTTATCAACAAACAATTTTTTTGGCTTTCTATTACTTTCTTTAAAGATTTCTTCAAACGCATATTTAACTGATAGACCACTTTTATTTTTTAAAGGTTTTACCCAAGCGTATCGTGTATATAAATCTATAACGGTCAATGCGTATTTATAATCTTTTTCATTCGGCATATGAATAAGATCAGCACTCCAAATATCATCTTTATTAAATACTTTTACTTTTAATAAATATTTAGGCCTTCTATATTCCTTGTGGATTTCGGACGCGTAGGTTCGAGCGTTGCTCTCAGAGTTATTAGTTCGAGCGTTGCTCTCAGACAGCTTTGCTGTCGTTTCATTTAAACCCTGACCGAATAATATTTTAGCTTGTAAAGCTTTCTTAACAAACATTCTTTCAATTTTTTCTCTAAATGTAGGATTCTGAATACTATCTAATTCTTGAATCATCTTCTTATCAGCTGCATGTCGAGAACTTAGATCATGATTTCGATAAGCTAAATCATGCCTGTAAGCTGCGGCATCTACTCTATTTATCGGTTCTTCACCTGGTTTCGGATTATTATTCTCATCTAGTCTTATATCTAATCGAGTTCCTGGACCGGTATATGAATGACCAGGAAGATGTTTTTCTTTCGAATATTTACTCCAAATAAATCCAGGAAAGTTTTCTAATGTTTTTTGTATATCACCACCGAAGTGGTATGGAACTTTGTTCTTGTCACCTCCAATATGCTGACAATTTGAGTTTTCATTTTTGTTTAATAGATAATTCAATAAATCTAAATTAGAAATTTTTAATTTAATTAAATTTTCGGAATTTGTAGAATTCATTTTAAAAGATAAAAAAAATTTAAAAGATAAAAAAATTTAAAAGATAAAATAAATGTTGTACCTAATCGGACCAAAGGTCCTGAGGCTTTAGCCGATAGAACTTTGTTCAGAGGATTTAGCCGATCGGACCAAAGGTCCTGAGGTTATTACCGAATCATACTAGGACTTAGATATATTCCAGAACCATCTTTAGTTTCTTTAATTTCAATTAAATCATCAACATTGTGGAGAATATTTTTAAGAACTCGTTTTCCTTCATCAACTAATTTTAATTTACTAATAAAATTATCTACTACTCCTTCACCCCTAGCAACTTTCTCTAACTCTCTATTATGACGTTTTTGTTCTTCTAATGCTGCCTTCTCTGATTTATTTTTATTTACTGCTTGGACAATACCAGCTGTTCCACCTGCAACACTTCCTGCTGCAGCTATGCCACCTATTATTAGTGGAATTAATGGGAGAATACCGCCATTCTTTTCTTCTTGTAATTGAATATTCTCTATCATTGGTTTACTTATGTAATACTTTTTTTTGTTAATCGTAATAGTTTTAGGGGTATTTTTGTCAACAATATTACGTAATTTTAATTCAACAGTTTTATTATTATTACCTTTCGCTTGCGACATTTTTAATAAAAAAATTTTAAGTTACCAAAAAATTTTAATCTATTCTAGTTATTAAAAATTTTAAGTTACCAAAAAATTTTAAGTTACCAAAAAATTTTAATCTATTCTAGTTATGAAAAAATTTTAAGTTAAGAATTTTTAATCTATTCTAGTTATGAAAAAAATTTTAATTAACTTATCCTAGTCATCTTTCCATTAAGAATTTCAATAGAATATTTTACATCTTCTAGCAATAAACCATAAGCTATCAATGAAGTTGTGGAATCTTTCTTTTCAATATTAATTGTTACATCACAGCCACTCTTGATAATATCTTCAGATTGTGCACTTAAATCGAAACAGAAAACAGGATATAAATGTCTCCAATCTCCAGGAGTTAATTGTGGTTCAACTCCAAATTCTATACAAAGATTTCGATAAGAATCATATCCTTCCATAAATTGATTATTGGTATCATCGAATCTTAATGGATCAATTGGATAACGGGTTTGATTTAATGAAACTTGTAAACTTCGAATTGTATTAATATGAAAAATATTATTGTTCTTATCAAAACTTGGAGAATTATTTCTTTGAAAAGTTAGTAATAAATATCTTGGAGTATTCGCAGTTCTAGTAAAATGCCAGTTAAATCTTTGTTCGGAAAAAGTTACTGAACTAGCAGTACGCTTTAGAAAATTTACTGGAATTGGTTTGTTAGTATTTAATCTTTTTGCAATAGCTGTTTCAATCTCTAAACTAGGAGTAATATGTTTAATCCACCATTCAAGTCTATCAATTTTTAAATATGCTTTTTTTCCAGTCTTACCAAAAAAGATTAATTCATTATTTGCTGTACGATGAATTATTAATTTAAATTTTAATTGATATGATATTTTATCATAATCTAAATATCCGAATAATGGAGACAATGACCAATTTACTGTCTGTTTACTTTTTTTGTTAAATTCACGTCTTTCTTTATATGCATCATTATTTGTTTTATTTAAATGTTTTGCAATATTTTCTACATCTTTCGCAATTCCTGCTGCATCTGTTCCAGCGTGAGTTAAATCATCAACAATTATACCATCATTAGTATCAGGAAACCAACCTTCGATTTCATACTTTTTATTATTTTCACCAATTGTTACAAATCTAAGCATTGTATCAATTACACCTGGAGAATCACTTATTGTTTCTATATTTTGAGTTGCAACATCTAAACGCATTTGTGTAAATAATCTTGGAAAGAAATTATTCTCTAGTGCAATATTATCGCTATCTGGTAATGGTGTTGTAAAATTGGCATCACTATACAAAGAATATTCACAGTGTAAAAATGAATCAGGTAGATATAAATAACTCTGCTGATTATCAACTTCAAAAATTAAATCACCTCCAGTATTTACTCTACTGGAAGATCCGGGATTCATAGCAATTCTTATATAGTCATTCTTTTTTTGATTGTAACTGACGAACGGAGGATCGTCTAATCTAAATTTATTTTCGATAAGCGAAGACATTTTTATAAAAAATAATTTGACTTTTTGTTTTTCTCACAGACAGAAAAAAATTTTACTAAAAAAATTACTAAAAAATTTTACTAAAATATAATTTTAGAATTTTGCTAGACCAGCTCCGCTGCTCACGCCATTACCTCTTATTTCTTCAATTGTTTTTTCATTATGTTTACTATCAGACGGAGCTCCGCTCCTCAAGGTTTCACCCCCCACAGCTATGTTAGCAATTTTATTTTTTGTTTCCTCTGAAAGTTTTTTTAAATTTTTTAGTTCTTCGGAATCATTCCTAAGTTTACGAATAGCTTCTAGTTGTTTTAATTCGTTTTGAGACTTGACAGCATTTGATATTGCACTAGCTGTACTACCTATAGCAGCTGCTCCTTTTGCAGCAGATGTAATCAAATCTTTATTATTTTTAATTAAGTTAACGATACTTCCAATACCAGAAAAGATGCCAGCCCCTTCTTTTTGAAACGTCTTTTCTAGGAACTTTTGTGTTCCGACAGTTTCTACACTATCATAATGGTACACAGGTTTCTGAGATGGTTCATGAGCAATTTTATTATTTGATGCAAAATGTTTAAGATTGTGTTTATAAATTATAGGCATTTTTTAGGATTAAATTTGACTTTTGGGAAATATATCTACGTTAATATTTACGCTAAGATTTACGTTTGTGAATGGACAACAACTTCGAGATAACTTTATTAATTGATTGTTGCACTTTATCTATTGCGTCAAGCAGCGTGTGATGTACTTTAATTTCTTTTCTATTAACTTGCATTTTCACCTGATTCATCTTCAACGCCGTTTTAAGTGCATTTAACTTAATTTTAAGAACATCTAATTGTCTTTTAACGGAATCTAACTGTTCTTTATTTTCTTTAGAGTTTTCTTGTAAATTTTTCTTTAATTCATTTTCTAAATTGATTTTAAGAGTTTTCATTTTATCAACTTTTTGATTAAGTGAGTTTACTTCATTTATTATTCTATTCATCTTTTTCATTTGTTGAGTAATTTTAGAACTCAATTCATCAACACTTTTTTGGAATGTAGTTTGTAACTGCTTTAAATTTTTTTTAATTCTTTCAGGAAGTTTTTCTATTTCATCTTCTAATTGTTCTTCTAACATTTTGATCTGATGTTTATTTTTAATTACAGCAGATTTTAACTTTATAGAAAGTAATATTAAAATTTTTGATTGTTCTGAAATCTTTTTAAAAAGTTTTGCTATGTCTGCTTCTAGCTCTCTATCCTTTTTATCAAGTTTTAATAATTTTTCGTTTAATGATTTGTCATTAAGTTTTAGCAACTTTAATTCATTCATCAGTGGAACCAAAACATCGTTTATATATTTTTCCTTTAAATCATTGATTTGTGTATCAACATATTGTTTATTTGTTAACTCTGTATTTTGTTGTGGAAGAATAGAAAGATGCAATGGACGAGATAAAACGTCTCCAGTTTTCATGATATAATTTTCTATCTCTATTTCTAATTCACGATTATTCGGGATATATGCACCTCCACCAACATTTGGTAACATCATTTTTTAACAATAAAAAAATAAATTTTTTTCTAATAAAAATAAAAAATAAAATTTTTTCTAATAAAAATAAAAAAATGGAAAATCCAAATTTAAAAAAATTATATTCGCCCGCATCATCCTGTTCTTCTTATTCGACGAGATCAACGGGATTTGAAAATAAATGTTTTGATAATAATAATAATAATAATCCATGTATAGATGTTAATCTTTTGTTTCAATTACAATCCGAAATATTTAGAGAACAGACTAAAGGTTTACCTTCTATAGAAACTAATTATTGTTTATTTCCGGGGGATCCATTTATTAAATTCATGGAGATTGTAAGTAAATATAATGATGTAGCTTATGTTGAGTTAAATAAAGAAAATATGGTTATAATAGGTCATAATAATGTTTATGGATTTATTAGAGCAGTGTTACCGATTAGTAATACTGATTGGATAGAAACTAAAATTATTAATTATATCAATATTAAAGAATTAGTTAAAAAATTAAAATCTTTTTCGAAAGAAAAAATTAGATTATTTGTTGACGATCAAAATCAATATAACATTCATATAGAGAGTAAAAAACATAATGAAGAATTATTATGTCAAGTTTATTATAGAGACACAATTTATAAACAAGAAGCATTAGAAATGCCCCAAAGATATGATGATGATACGTATATAGGATTATATTCCAACTTAAATATTAATTTATTAAAATCTTATATAAATGGTTTAGCTCAACAAGAGAAAATTTATATGTGGACTACACCTTATACTATTAACAATGACCATAATCATAATAAACGAACCGAAGGTTCTAGGGCTTTGCCCGATCTTAAAGAATCTTATGATAATAATGATGATTCTGTAACATCTGAAAAAGGTGTAAATGGTAAAAAAGATTATAAAAATATTAGTAATTATAAAAATTTATCTAAATTTCATTTTCTTACAATTGAAAATAATAATGATGGTATAGTTGAAGATACTGTTAGACAACTATGTGTCGGGTCTACAAAATTTAAATTAGGATTTACATCTAATCAATTTAAAATTTTATCATCTTTAACAAAAACTAAAAGTGATTCAGATTATGGTGGTGTTATTAAATTTTCCAAAAGAGATCAAAGACCAATATTTTTCTCTATTATATTATTATCAGATAAAAGATGTAATTTAGAATTAGATATTCCAATAAGAGAATGGTATCCTATCATGGAAGGGCATCCTATACCAAAAAGTGTAATTTATGATGATGAAGAAACAATTTATGATGATGATGATGAATCAATAGTTAGTGAAAAAAAATTTAAATTATCTTTTGATAAAACATTATATGATGAAACTTAATATGATAAAACTTAATATGATAAAACTTAATATGATAAAACTTAATATGATAAAACTTAATGTGATAAAGAAAAAAATAACTAAAGAACGTGAAATATATAATAATATAAAATAACACTCAAGTCCTTGATATTAGAATGTTTATATCTAAAATTAAAACACAAATTTTTTTCTTAAATTTTCTCTAAAAAAAATAAAAAAATGGAAAATACCAAGTTTTATTGTGTCTTATGTAAAAAAAAGTTGCAAACAAAAAGAAGTTATCAATCTCATTTAAATAGTAAATTGCATTTACAAAATGTAGAACGAGTTGATGAAGGAAATATATTAAAATTAAATAGTTATAAAAACTATCTAGAAACATTGCCTACTGATATAAGAGTTAAAAAAATGTTTGATGATTATTCACATTCGGAATATAAAAAAGTTTTTAATAGTGAAGATGAGACCATACATGTGACATCGGAGATGTCTTCCAGGGCTTCGCCCGTACCAGATGGAAGATATTTATTTAGCGATACTGATGAATTTGATGAAGCTGAACGAACCGATGAAGCCTTACAAACAGAAGGTTCTAGGGCTTCGCCCGTAACAGATATAAAATATTTATTTAATCAGTCTTTTCGCGGGACATCGGAGATGTCTTCCAGGGCTTCGCCCGTTGAACATAATGAAACCGATAAAACTTTTTATAATGTATTAACAAACTTTTATAATATATTTAAGAAATCTTTCAAATGTTATATGAATGTAGAAGTACTTTATACAAAAAATGGACCTGATGGAATTCCTGAAGAAATAATACAAGGACATTTTACAAATTCACAAGAAATTCATAATGTAAATGATATACAACCCATATTTGAATCGATGATACTTAAATTAGAAAATTGTATAATTGAAGCCCAGTTACGTGAATCTGGTTGGAGATTTGTTAAAATACTATCTAAGAAAATAGTAATTGATAAATATAAAAATAATACTGGTGGTAGTTATGTTCCTTTACCTTTCAGTTCACCACAAATAATCAACATAAAAAATGAAGATGATTATTGTTTTCTGTGGAGTATTATAGCACATTTACATCCTGCAGAATATCATAAAGAAAGACTAAGTCATTATAATAAAGAAGAATACATAAATGAATTTGATCTTTCTGATGGCTTAGATGAATTTCCATATGATTATAATAGGTTAATAAAGTTTCATAAAAAGAATAAAAATTTAATAGAAGTAAATGTTTTTGAATTAAATGTGAATTATGTTTCTATTGGTAAAATTATTCCACTTTACTCAGATTCAAAAAAATTTTATTTGAATAATAAAAATTTATGTCAATCAGAAATAGTATATAATGATAGAGGAAATTACATGCATCATAATATTTTTTACCAAGGAAATATAATATGTACTGAAAAATTTGAACTTGTTAAAACACTATCACCAATAATGATTAATCATAATAATTATAAAGGACGTACTGATGATTATAATTACAAATATTCATCTTTATCTTCAGAATATCAACAAAAATTAGAAAATTTAAATAAAAGTTTACAAAAATGTAAAACAGATTATCAACAACAAACAAAAATTTTACTACAAGAATATGGCCATAAATATGAAAATAAGATAGAAACGATTCAAAAATTAAATGAAGAAAATAATGAATTAAATAATGAAGAAAATGAAACCAATCAAAAAATAAATGAATCTTTAAGAAAATGTCTACAACAATATAAAGAACAATATGATAAAGAATATATTTATCAGCTACAAATATTAAATCAAAATTATCATCAAAATACATTTAATCTTGCAAAAGAAATTAATGAAACACATGAAATATATAAAGATGAATTTGAAAAACTAGAACAGTCAAAACAACCAGCACAAGCGAATATATTATATTATCAGGGTCATTTTATATTGTGTAAAGATGTTTCTATATTTACAAAAACTTCAGATAATAAAAATTTTCCTTGTCTTCAATGTATGACAAGTTTTAGAACTTTAGAAGAAATGAATAGACATTTGGAGAATTGTCAACAAAACGAAGCAGTTCAAAATACTTTTCCTAAAGATGATTATTTAGAATATAATAAATGGTATTTTAAAAATAAAGTACCCTTTACTATTTATTGTGATTTTGAAGCATATAATGTTAATATGACACAAAATCAAACGGAAAGTTCCAGGGCTTCACCCGATTCTAAAAATGATAATTCTGAAAATGGTACGGGCCAATTAGAACCTTCGGTTTTTAATTATGAAAAAAGTGCATCTGAACAAAGTAAAGAAAAATATTTATTTGAACAAAAACCATTATGTTGGGGAATGTACATTCATTCAAATTATCCTGAATTATTTAAATCAGAATATTATCAATACTATGGTGAAGATAGTTCAAAAATGTTTACAAAGAAAGTAGAAGAATTACAAAATTATTTTTCACAATTGCTTGAAACAAATATACCGATGATGCCATTAACAGAAAAAGAAAAATTAAATTTTATTAATGAAACAAAATGTTATTACTGTGGAAGAGAATTTACAAAAAATTATAAAAATGGCAAAGGTAGATATCTTGATAGGCGAAGCGACGGCTCTGCCGTCAAGGTAAAAGATCATGATCATCTAAATGGATTATATAGAGGTGCAGCACATAATTCTTGTAATCTTAATGCTAATAAATTTAAATATAACTTTGTTCCTTTATATTTCTATAATGGTTCTAAATATGATTTCCATCTAGTAATGAAAGATTTATTTTCATCTGAAAAATTACAACAACAAAAAATAAATGTACTATGTAAACAAGAAGAAGAATATTTTTCAATGCAATTAGGTTGTATTAGAATTTTAGATGCATTTAGATTTTTTACTCCTTATTCATTAGATGTTATGGGAAAAACTTTGAAATCTGAACAATGTAAAATATTAAATAAATATAATTTAAAACCTTTAAAAGGAATATTTCCGTATGAGTACATAGCCTGCGGCTCACAGTCGAAAACTGATATAACTGGAGATAAAACCTGTGGTTCACAGTCGAAGACTGATTTTAATTCTGTGAATAAAATTATGGAAGAAGAACAACTTCCTCCAATAAATAAATTTAAATCAACATTAAAACAATCACAATTATCAGACGAAGACTATGCAGAAGCTGAAAAGAATTGGAGAGAGTTAAATTGTAAAACAATGTATGATTATACAATGAAATATCTTCAGATAGATGTATTAATACTAGCTGATCTTTTCGAAAACTTTCGTGACATGTGTTTAGAATATTACGGAATAGATCCATGTTATTGTTATTCTACACCAGGTTTAACATGGTTAGCAGGATTAAAACATACTGGTGTTCAAGCCGATGGCTCTAGGACAAAGTCCGTTAAACTTAAACATTATAAAGAAAATACATATGATAAATTATTATTTTTTGAATCTGGAATTAGAGGTGGAGTTTCATCAGTTTTAGGTAATAGATATGTTAAATGTTATAATAAGAAAGTAAATCCACATACATATGGAATAATGAAACCTTTATCTCCAGAAGAAAAAGAAAAGATATTAGAAATTTTTCGAACGAAACAAGAAGGAGTAGAACGTGAAAAAGCAATTGATGAATTCATGAGAGAAAACTATTTGTTATATTATGATTTTAATAGCTTATATTCTTCTTGCATGATACAAGAATTACCAACAGGTGAAATGACATGGTGTAATAATCGAACCGAAGGTTCTAGGGCTTCGCCCGGTCTAGATTATCAAAGAACATATGATGGTGAAAATAATTTTGGTTATGTATATGAAGTTGATTTAGTATATCCTGATTATATAAAAGACGCAACAAAATATTATCCTTTCTGTCCAGAAAACAAAATTCCCAATATAGAAGATTTTTCAGATTATCAAAAATCTATAATACCGAAAAAATACAGACCAACAAAAAAACTTATGTTAACACAAGGTAATAAAGGAAAGTATGTTGTTGAAGGAAGAATGCTAGATTGGTATTTAGATCATGGCATGATTCTCACCAAAATACATCGAAAACTAGAGTATAGAAAATCTAAATGGTTAAAAAATTATATAGAGTTCAATATTGAAAAACGTAAAATAGCTAAAAGAAATAAAGATGATTTTGGAAACGTTTTCTTCAAATTAATGAATAATGCATTTTATGGTAAGACTTTAGAAAATGTGCGTAATAGACAAAATATTGAAATAGTTTATGATAGAGATAGATTTCAAAATTTAACAAGGAAACCTACATATAAAAGAACTACTAGATTCAGTGATGAACTTTGTGCTGTTCATCTAAGAAGAAGCATTGTAAAACATGATAAGTTTAATTTCATTGGTTTCACTATATTAGAATTAGCTAAACTATTTATGTATAGTTTTATATATGATTATTTAGCACCTGCTTATGGCAAAAACTATAAATTACACTTTACAGATACCGATTCTATTTTCTTAGAATTAACAGTACCGTATAATTCTACACTTGATGAAGAAATTAATAAAATAAAAGATATCATTCATCCTTCTGATTTATGTAAAGTAAAAGATGAATTAGAAGGAAATGAAGATTTCATAACAGAAGCTATATTTTTAAAATCTAAATGTTACTGTTATGATACAACTAATAATATTAAAACACATAAAACATTAAAAGGAATTTCAAAGGCATCAGTGGCTAACCAAATAACATTTCAAGATTATAAAAATGCATTATTTAATAATGAAATAAAAACAGCATGTAATTATAGACTTAATTCAAAAAAACATAACATGTATTTAAAAGAAGAACATAAATTAGCATTAGATCCATTTGATGATAAAAGAAAAATTTTACCTGATGGAATAACTACTGAACCTTTTTAATTTTCTAATTTCTAAGATAGACAAATTTGATATATACATAAAATAAAAAATAATAAAATATTAAAACACTATATTTGTATATTTTTATCACTCCGCGAAAATATTTTCTATAACTCTTTCATGAATTTTTTTATCAATATTAATTGTAATGAAGCCATAATCTTTTGACCAAGCATTGTTACACGATTGTTTAAATTCATCTTTATTTCTTACACATAAATCTCTTAACAAATCACTTAAGTTTCTTGCATTTATTTCAAATAGTATAAATATATTTGCATTCTTTCTAATAACACTTCCGTCTAATGAATACATACTTTGTGTTAAATAAAAAACACTACAGTTATTATGTCTACCTCTTGTGAAATAATTTCTCTGAACTGACTGATTTCTATCATTAACACAATCATCAAAAATTACACAATGTTTCATTGTTTTATCTAGTTTACTAGGATCTTGCATATTACCACTATCATCTATTAATTGTATCTTTATATGGTTATTTTTATTAGATTCTACTAACTGATTATTTTTTGCTGCTTCTTCACACCACGAACTTATTTCTTCTTCATCTTCAGATTTTTCATATTCTTTGAATAATGAAGCAATTGCTGTTTTTTTAAGATTATTTTCAAATCCATATTTTAAAAATTGATAGACGGGTTGTTCTGCCGTTGTTGTATAAATTATAAGATTGTTATAATCCAAAAAATTTGGAGTCGTTAAAATTTTAAATAATAGATATGTTTTTCCACATCCTGATCTTCCACAAATAACTGACAAAACTTTATTAGATAAATTTGGATGATGATTAAATTTAAGTTTTTTTTATTTAATGGAGGTAGTTCACTCATTTTTTAATAAAAAAATTTATTTTTATTTTTTTTATTTTTTGTTTCTAAAGAAGAAGAAAATTAAACTTCTCTAGCTTCGCGTGGGAGTTTATACCTCCCGAACCAAAAGATCTATCATAATCTCTTCACCTCCAAAATTTATTTCTTGTCCTTTCTCATCAGTGATTCTCATGTTAATGTTGTTAATAGTTTTTCTTGTAATAGGAAAATATATTAGTGTTTGTGGAATTACATTTAATCTATAACCAATGGGTACAGTAAAAGCTGGAAAACTGAATATTAAATTTGATAATTTACCATTTATATATCCTCCTTCAATAATGTCACAATGTACAACAATTGAATTTATTTCAGTTATTTTTGGAATCTTCTCACCTAAATGATAACCTTGACTATAGGTTTGTTTATTAAATCCTAATAGCTTTGACAATGATCTATCATGATTAAAATCAACTTGATGATTTTCGTCTAAAGTAAGAGAAAATTTATTAACTGCCGGTTCAACTGCAAAATGTAATTGTTTCTTATCTTTAAATGGTATACCTAAATGTCTCTTAATTTCATTTGATATTGTTTCAACTTCGTAAGAACCAGGAAGAAAAGTTAGTATTTTCCATGTTTTGCCTTTATCAGTAGAATATCTAAATTGATCATTCACATCTTTGATAACGTTTTGAATAGTGTTAAATGTAGAGAAACTAGTCAATGCAATTTGATAATTTTTATTTTGTTCCAAATGTAGAATGGGTTCTAAATTACAAGTGTGTGATGAAGTAGTTGTTATAATTTTTAACGTCGTACTAAATTTTGATGAACCCAAAATCTCTATCAAATTTTCTAAATGATTATTAATTTTGTCTAAATCTGCTGAACACATTTTTAAACTAAAAAAATTAAATAAATATTTTTTTATGAAATATTTTTTTTATAATTAAAAACAACAACATATTTCAGCTACGGGCGAAGCCCTGGAGGACATCAGAGATGTCCGGTTCGGGCGAAGCCCTAGAACATTCGGTTCGTTATACTTTTATAATCCTCTTCATTTAGAATCTTCTTTTCTAACAGTCTTTTCAATATAGCATGAATTTCATTGAAACTAGAATTATGTCCTTCTTTTATTGCAGATATTAAAATATTTAATCTATTTAGTAATTCTTGTGGATCATCTGGTAAAAATATGGTTGTTTCAGTTTTCTGTTTTTCAGATAAACCTTTCCCTACTTTAACTCCCGTTGATAATAAATTTTGTAATTGTTTATAACGTCTAAGAGATTTTACTGCACCAACTCTGTCTAACATAGCTTTATATTTTATGAGATCTTCTACAGCATAATTATTTAAATCTGCTCCTCTTAAAAGATTAACAAAATTTCTATCTAAATTAAAAGGAGATTTATCTGGTGAAAAAGTTATACCTCGAAAAGGTTGTGGAAATATTTCTTTTTGTCCGAGATAAAATCTAGGTATTGTTTTTCCATCTATAAATGAAATAGAATGTTCAAATTGCATAGATTTTGGTAATTTCTTATTAATGTTTGATTCTAGTAATCCATAGTCATCTAATACAGTTTTGTGCTCTGGATCTGTTATATCAATTTGTTTATCATTATTTGTACTTTCTTTTTCAAGAGTTTTAAATGGTTTCATAGTTTTCTCAAAATCAGTTTTTACTTGCTCGGTTTGCTGCATTTTTTCAAACATATCAGATTGAATACCAGCTTTTATCATTCTATGTTGAAGATGATTTTCTTTCATAATATTTATTTGTTTTATTAACTCTTCTAATTGTTTTATTCTTTTAAAATTATCAGCTCTAATTTTATCCATTTTTAAAATATAATATTTGAATTTTGTGGTAATATTGGAATACAGCAAAAACATTTTACTGAACAAATTATTTTTTTATTGCTTTGTTGTTTGACATCTTTTCGCTTTAAGTTTTGTTTAATAAAGTTTTGCTTAAATTTTCGCTTAAAGTTTTTAGCTCTTCTAAAAAAATTTTGTCATTTTCTTCATTAGAAATTTTGCCATCACTAGAAATTTTGCCATCCTGTTTATTCTTATCATCAACTTTTTCTGACTGTAATTGAAATGATATTTGATTTACTTCATTAGCTATTTGATCAAATTTTTCAATCTCATCTAACGTAATAACATTATCATCACATACTCTTTGAAAGTAGTAATGTAGTTTATCATAGACTTCTTTAATATGTAAATGCTTAGTTTTTAATGATTTTCGTTTCTTAGTTATTAAAGATTTATCTAACATTGTAACAAGTGAAGTTGCAAAAACGCCCGTACCTGTTAAAGCTGTAGCAACTACTGGAATTACTAAAACACCAGAAGATATAACAATTGTCAAAGCACCTAAACTTATTGTTAAGAATATGCCAATTCCTTGTGTTACATTCTTAACTTTAGTCCATCTCTTTCTTAATTTTTTATAATGCTCTAATCTTAATAATAATTGAGATTCCTTATCTTTCATATAGCGTACTCTATCTTTGTGTTTTTCAATGTTCATTTTTTCAATGTCCATTAAAGTAGAACTACGTTCATATGATAACGAAGGATATATTCTTGCGGTTTCTTCCATTTTTGTTTCTTCCATTTTTGTTTCTTCCATTTTTTAAAGAAATATTTTGAATAAATATTTTGAAAACAATCTTCTGAAATGCTATTTAAATCGAAATACGTAGTTGTTTGTTTGTCGTATATTTCTAAGAACTCAGTCATGTTATTAACCTGAGGTAATATATCACCTATATTACTCAGTATAACTGTCGGATTTTCATCATTCATTTTAAATGAAATAAATTCCAATAACTGTAATAATGTCTACTTCTTGTACAGGAAAATGAAAACAACGGCAGTGTATTTTGCATTAAATATAATAATACAACAATCAATCTTATCATACAATTGTACAATGCCAGTCTTCTACCATGAGACTGGAGAACAAAAGGAAATTTAATTACATTTCAAAATAATCCAAAATGCAATACTACTAAGTTCCATGAATCATTCTTAAATATCAAATATAATAATACAACAATCAATCTTATCATACAATTGTACAATGTCAGTCTACTACCATTAGACTGGAGAACAAAAGGAAATTTAATTACATTTCAAAATAATCCAAAATGCAATACTACTAAGTTCCATGAATCATTCTTAAATATCAAATATAATAATACAACAATCAATCTTATCATACAATTGTACAATGTCAGTCTACTACCATTAGACTGGAGAACAAAAGGAAATTTAATTACATTTCAAAATAATCCAAAATGCAATACTACTAAGTTCCATGAATCATTCTTAAATATCAAATATAATAATACAACAATCAATCTTATCATACAATTGTACAATGTCAGTCTACTACCATTAGACTGGAGAACAAAAGAAAATTTAATTACATTTCAAAATAATCCAAAATGCGTTACTACTTATAAAGAAGTCTTCATAAATATGTATACATCAAATATGTATGTACATTGCACATATCTTAAAAAGTGAAACAACACAGTTAATGTTCATTCATCTTGGGAACCAAACCTCATTTCTTCTATAGTTGTCGGTTGATTCAATTTTTCTATATAAATTTTGATTTCTTTAAAATGTTTTCTAACAAAACTAATGGGCATTGATGAATTTAAAAATAATACGTGTGGTAGAATTAGATCTGATAAGTTCATCAAGAAATAACAATAACTTACGTTATAGGAAATTCTAAATAGTTCCAAGTTTACCACAAATCTGTTTTTTTTATTGTCACTCAATTCCAGAATTCTTTTAAATCCATAACCTTGATAAGCAGCACTTCTCAGCAACGACCCATGGTGCACTTTATCACTTGCAATCAGTTTTGAAATCATAGTAGCACTATCTTCGATGGTAATGAAATGTTCTTTTGTAACATTGAACTGAGGAATTGTAGTAGTGTTAAGATACTGTTCTATTTTTACTGTAATATCCTCCACTTGTTTTTGAGAGTCCAATTTGTTCTTCTTTCTCGATTGAATTTCTAACTTCCACTCTTCAAAGTATTTATTCGCAGTTTCCTTGTGCTCTTCTTTAATTAAGTTTAGTAAAATCGGCATGTAAAACGAAAAAGCTTCTGCGGCAGTACGTTTTGGCATTTTGCAATAAGGAAAGAAAACAGTCACTAGTTATGATTAATGGAATTGTAAATGAAGTCTTACTTCCTACATGCTGCAATTATATGCCACGTCTTTACAAATGAATAAGTGGGTGTAGCAGCTGTTTGTTCTTTCATACATTGTTTCCTTTCAAATGTTTGAGTTGGAGGACACAGCTCCTTACACTGAAATGCATTTTATTCATAAATGCGGGAAGCAGATGTTCTCTACCCTTGAATGACAATTGTAAAAGTACCTAAACTTATTGTTAAGAATATGTCAATTCCTTCAAATATTTTTAGTCACATGATATATTTTAAAAACCTGAAAGATGGATAAAATTCATGAATTTGAAATTCTCAACTTTTATGATTTTCGGTGTCCTTGAACGGTCATGATTTAAGCAATGAAAATCGAACCGAAGGTTCTAGGGCTTCGCCCGATTGTAATTCTCAAATTTGAGATTTTGAAAAATTTGAAAAACTGGGTATTTTTAAAAACGCCCAAATCGGAGCGAAGCTCCTCTGGCTTTAGCCGATTTATGAATTTAGGTCTTCATAACCTGAAAAAGGGTTCAAATTCATGAATTTATGTCGTTTTTAAAAATGCCATTTTTTGAAAAAATGGTACTTTTTGAATGGACTAAATTCATGAATTTAGGTCTTAAAAACCTGAAAAAGGGACTAAATTCATAAATTTATGTCGTTTTTAAAAGTACTAATTTTTTTGATTTTATGGTGTCCTGGAACGGTCTTTTATCCATTACTGAGGGAAGAGTGCTCGTTGAAGGGGATTGCATCTTTGTAACGGCATAAATTTTGTGTTTTGTATGTATTGTAGGCAATAATAATTTTTGACTTTGTTAATAGCTTGTTTATGGAGTGGGTCTTCTTTTCAATTTCTTTGTGGATGACATCGACATAGGGCAACTTCCAGTAGACATGTTCTTTAATTTCCTCAGTATTTTCATCATCGTCTTGCTGTCTTTGAACTTTGCAGTCACTGAAAACTTTTTCAATGTAGGTTGCGCTGCATCCGTTTTTCATAAAAATTGCTTTCACTAATTTTTCATTGTGACTTTTCCAAAAAATGTCGGTCGTTAATTTTTGGGATCTGATAAAGAGGGCTTTGATGGCATTTTTCTTATATTTATCCGGGCAAAAAGCAGTGCGATGGGTATACAGGAAAGTGTTCGTGTCCTTGACATGCCATTTCGTTTTTAAATTACCATTATCAGCGTATATAGTCATATCAAGAAAATTTAACTGACCGTCTTCGTTAGGATATTCCATAGTAAATTGGATATTGCGGTGAAAAGAATTCAAGTGAACTAAAAACTCTTTTGCATTGTTTTTGCTATTGAATACAGCAAATATATCGTCTACGTAGCGAATGTACAACTTTGGCATATTCAAATGCTTTTCAATTATGAAGTGTAGACAAAACTCAGCCATAATTGGTGCTAAACACGATCCCATGCTCAGGCCTTCAACTTGTAAATAATTGCGACCATTGAAAATGAACGGCACTTGTGTACAGGCGATATCTAGCAAAATTTTCAACGTTTCTTTGGAAACAGGAAAATGGTCAAAGTCAATGTCATCAATAATGTGATTTATGGTTTCATTAACTGGGATATTAGTGAACAGTTGTGTTACATCAAAGCTAGTGAGGAAAACATCACTGTTGATATTAGCGGAAGTTATCTGTTCATAGGCAGAAAAACTATCTTTGGTCGAATGGGTGATGGGAGTAAGGGGTTTCAGCATATCATGTAACCATTCGGCAATATTAGTACAATAAGAATTATACATGGACAAAATAGGTCTCAATGGAGGGTCCGTTTCCGATTTGTGAATCTTCGGTAGTCCATATAATCGGCAGGGAGTGCACCCAGTAGATCGGAGTCTCTTGTAGAGGGAATCACTGATGGCGTTCTTGTTCTTCAGCTTGAGAAGCTTCCTGTTTGTTTGATCTTCCTTGGTTATGAAGATATTGTCCTTTGATGGGTCGATTTCTTTGAATTTATTTGAGTTCAGTAGAGTTGTCATCTTGTTCACATAGTCTTCCTTGTTCATAATCACAATACCATTCCCTTTGTCCAGTCGGTTGATGTATAATGTTTTGTCATTGCACAGGGATTTGAGCACTTTGAGCATTTCACTTATTTTCCTTGGTATCTTTGTCTTCTGCTTTGTTATTGATCTCACTGCAGATTTCAGTAAGTGCTTGATGTCATCTTCTTTGTTTGAGTCAAGTTCTTCTATACGTTTGAGTTGTCTGTAGAGAAATTCCGTTTCAATTTTGACATTGAGTTCATTCGGGGTACGTGGCCAGCACATCGAAATACCATATTGCAGGGCCTCGTTTTCCAATGGAGTCAACGTTCGAGTTGAAAGGTTAAATACCGAGGATCTTTGCGGTAGCTTTGGTATGTCTGGATCTTCCTCCTCTTGCCTTTGTTTTCGAATCTGAAGGTCACGGATCTTCTTGTGATGAGTATCCTTAACTTTGCGTATCATTCCAGCATTTTTGGCTGACGAGAGTGGTCTGAGGATACCAATTACTTGTGGATTATTTTGTTCGAAGGTAGTCATTTCTATTTTGAGCTTCGTGACGCGGTCGATATTTTCTTGATGGATTTGTTTCAGTGTGTTTCGTTGACCTTGTCGAAGTAGGCCATGGTGTTGTCTCAATTGCCTCGGTAGGCGGCATCGCATGAAGTTTGGAATGAGGTCTTGATCGATACACGTCTGCGTGAACGTGCTGTGTAGCAACGCTTTCTGAAGTTTAAGGTCAAGTGTTTGATGTTCACGAGCAGTTGACTGGCAGTTTGTCGGCAACAATTGCAGAACAGATGAAATAGAAATACACCGAAGTGATTGTATAGAGTTTATTGTCATACGCGTTTCAGCACACATGACGTGCCATCCTCAGTGACAGAACAATAAAGGTTTATATACAAGGGAGAGTACAATCAACAAATTTTATTTACAATTTATACAATATAACAAAATGTGTATTATGGAAATAAATGTAGATGTTCTGATTGCAAGTGGTTGTTCATGAGAGGTATGTGATTGTTGATGTGAGATTTGATGCTGAGTGCTTCTCCTATGCGTGTATGTTTAGTATGATGTGGGATTGAGAAAGATTGTTTTGATGGTGGATGTATATGCATGGAGATTTCTGATGGTGGGCTTCCTTTCATATGCTCTTTGATGCGGGTGAAAATGTGGCGACGGGTCTCTCCTACATAACATTCTGGGCAGTGTTCACATTTATACTTGTAGATGAGGGAAGAGTGCTCGTTGAAGGGGATTGCATCTTTGTTACGGCATAAATTTTGTGTTTTGTATGTATTGTAGGCAATAATAATTTTTGACTTTGTTAATAGCTTGTTTATGGAGTGGGTCTTCTTTTCAATTTCTTTGTGGATGACATCGACATAGGGCAACTTCCAGTAGACATGTTCTTTAATTTCCTCAGTATTTTCATCATCGTCTTGCTGTCTTTGAACTTTGCAGTCACTGAAAACTTTTTCAATGTAGGTTGCGCTGCATCCGTTTTTCATAAAAATTGCTTTCACTAATTTTTCATTGTGACTTTTCCAAAAAATGTCGGTCGTTAATTTTTGGGATCTGATAAAGAGGGCTTTGATGGCATTTTTCTTATATTTATCCGGGCAAAAAGCAGTGCGATGGGTATACAGGAAAGTGTTCGTGTCCTTGACATGCCATTTCGTTTTTAAATTACCATTATCAGCGTATATAGTCATATCAAGAAAATTTAACTGACCGTCTTCGTTAGGATATTCCATAGTAAATTGGATATTGCGGTGAAAAGAATTCAAGTGAACTAAAAACTCTTTTGCATTGTTTTTGCTATTGAATACAGCAAATATATCGTCTACGTAGCGAATGTACAACTTTGGCATATTCAAATGCTTTTCAATTATGAAGTGTAGACAAAACTCAGCCATAATTGGTGCTAAACACGATCCCATGCTCAGGCCTTCAACTTGTAAATAATTGCGACCATTGAAAATGAACGGCACTTGTGTACAGGCGATATCTAGCAAAATTTTCAACGTTTCTTTGGAAACAGGAAAATGGTCAAAGTCAATGTCATCAATAATGTGATTTATGGTTTCATTAACTGGGATATTAGTGAACAGTTGTGTTACATCAAAGCTAGTGAGGAAAACATCACTGTTGATATTAGCGGAAGTTATCTGTTCATAGGCAGAAAAACTATCTTTGGTCGAATGGGTGATGGGAGTAAGGGGTTTCAGCATATCATGTAACCATTCGGCAATATTAGTACAATAAGAATTATACATGGACAAAATAGGTCTCAATGGAGGGTCCGTTTCCGATTTGTGAATCTTCGGTAGTCCATATAATCGGCAGGGAGTGCACCCAGTAGATCGGAGTCTCTTGTAGAGGGAATCACTGATGGCGTTCTTGTTCTTCAGCTTGAGAAGCTTCCTGTTTGTTTGATCTTCCTTGGTTATGAAGATATTGTCCTTTGATGGGTCGATTTCTTTGAATTTATTTGAGTTCAGTAGAGTTGTCATCTTGTTCACATAGTCTTCCTTGTTCATAATCACAATACCATTCCCTTTGTCCAGTCGGTTGATGTATAATGTTTTGTCATTGCACAGGGATTTGAGCACTTTGAGCATTTCACTTATTTTCCTTGGTATCTTTGTCTTCTGCTTTGTTATTGATCTCACTGCAGATTTCAGTAAGTGCTTGATGTCATCTTCTTTGTTTGAGTCAAGTTCTTCTATACGTTTGAGTTGTCTGTAGAGAAATTCCGTTTCAATTTTGACATTGAGTTCATTCGGGGTACGTGGCCAGCACATCGAAATACCATATTGCAGGGCCTCGTTTTCCAATGGAGTCAACGTTCGAGTTGAAAGGTTAAATACCGAGGATCTTTGCGGTAGCTTTGGTATGTCTGGATCTTCCTCCTCTTGCCTTTGTTTTCGAATCTGAAGGTCACGGATCTTCTTGTGATGAGTATCCTTAACTTTGCGTATCATTCCAGCATTTTTGGCTGACGAGAGTGGTCTGAGGATACCAATTACTTGTGGATTATTTTGTTCGAAGGTAGTCATTTCTATTTTGAGCTTCGTGACGCGGTCGATATTTTCTTGATGGATTTGTTTCAGTGTGTTTCGTTGACCTTGTCGAAGTAGGCCATGGTGTTGTCTCAATTGCCTCGGTAGGCGGCATCGCATGAAGTTTGGAATGAGGTCTTGATCGATACACGTCTGCGTGAACGTGCTGTGTAGCAACGCTTTCTGAAGTTTAAGGTCAAGTGTTTGATGTTCACGAGCAGTTGACTGGCAGTTTGTCGGCAACAATTGCAGAACAGATGAAATAGAAATACACCGAAGTGATTGTATAGAGTTTATTGTCATACGCGTTTCAGCACACATGACGTGCCATCCTCAGTGACAGAACAATAAAGGTTTATATACAAGGGAGAGTACAATCAACAAATTTTATTTACAATTTATACAATATAACAAAATGTGTATTATGGAAATAAATGTAGATGTTCTGATTGCAAGTGGTTGTTCATGAGAGGTATGTGATTGTTGATGTGAGATTTGATGCTGAAAAGTCACGAAGCTCAAAATAGAAATGACTACCTTCGAACAAAATAATCCACAAGTAATTGGTATCCTCAGACCCCTCTCGTCAGCCAAAAATGCTGGAATGATACGCAAAGTTAAGGATACTCATCACAAGAAGATCCGTGACCTTCAGATTCGAAAACAAAGGCAAGAGGAGGAAGATCCAGACATACCAAAGCTACCGCAAAGATCCTCGGTATTTAACCTTTCAACTCGAACGTTGACTCCATTGGAAAACGAGGCCCTGCAATATGGTATTTCGATGTGCTGGCCACGTACCCCGAATGAACTCAATGTCAAAATTGAAACGGAATTTCTCTACAGACAACTCAAACGTATAGAAGAACTTGACTCAAACAAAGAAGATGACATCAAGCACTTACTGAAATCTGCAGTGAGATCAATAACAAAGCAGAAGACAAAGATACCAAGGAAAATAAGTGAAATGCTCAAAGTGCTCAAATCCCTGTGCAATGACAAAACATTATACATCAACCGACTGGACAAAGGGAATGGTATTGTGATTATGAACAAGGAAGACTATGTGAACAAGATGACAACTCTACTGAACTCAAATAAATTCAAAGAAATCGACCCATCAAAGGACAATATCTTCATAACCAAGGAAGATCAAACAAACAGGAAGCTTCTCAAGCTGAAGAACAAGAACGCCATCAGTGATTCCCTCTACGAGAGACTCCGATCTACTGGGTGCACTCCCTGCCGATTATATGGACTACCGAAGATTCACAAATCGGAAACGGACCCTCCATTGAGACCTATTTTGTCCATGTATAATTCTTATTGTACTAATATTGCCGAATGGTTACATGATATGCTGAAACCCCTTACTCCCATCACCCATTCGACCAAAGATAGTTTTTCTGCCTATGAACAGATAACTTCCGCTAATATCAACAGTGATGTTTTCCTCACTAGCTTTGATGTAACACAACTGTTCACTAATATCCCAGTTAATGAAACCATAAATCACATTATTGATGACATTGACTTTGACCATTTTCCTGTTTCCAAAGAAACGTTGAAAATTTTGCTAGATATCGCCTGTACACAAGTGCCGTTCATTTTCAATGGTCGCAATTATTTACAAGTTGAAGGCCTGAGCATGGGATCGTGTTTAGCACCAATTATGGCTGAGTTTTGTCTACACTTCATAATTGAAAAGCATTTGAATATGCCAAAGTTGTACATTCGCTACGTAGACGATATATTTGCTGTATTCAATAGCAAAAACAATGCAAAAGAGTTTTTAGTTCACTTGAATTCTTTTCACCGCAATATCCAATTTACTATGGAATATCCTAACGAAGACGGTCAGTTAAATTTTCTTGATATGACTATATACGCTGATAATGGTAATTTAAAAACGAAATGGCATGTCAAGGACACGAACACTTTCCTGTATACCCATCGCACTGCTTTTTGCCCGGATAAATATAAGAAAAATGCCATCAAAGCCCTCTTTATCAGATCCCAAAAATTAACGACCGACATTTTTTGGAAAAGTCACAATGAAAAATTAGTGAAAGCAATTTTTATGAAAAACGGATACAGCGCAACCTACATTGAAAAAGTTTTCAGTGACTGCAAAGTTCAAAGACAGCAAGACGATGATGAAAATACTGAGGAAATTAAAGAACATGTCTACTGG
This sequence comes from Prostheceraeus crozeri, assembly GCA_907163375.1. Lineage (NCBI taxonomy): Eukaryota > Metazoa > Platyhelminthes > Polycladida > Euryleptidae > Prostheceraeus > Prostheceraeus crozeri. The sequence goes on along the minus strand of CAJQUW010008072.1, from coordinate 22,817 downwards.
AAGTTGCCCTATGTCGATGTCATCCACAAAGAAATTGAAAAGAAGACCCACTCCATAAACAAGCTATTAACAAAGTCAAAAATTATTATTGCCTACAATACATACAAAACACAAAATTTATGCCGTTACAAAGATGCAATCCCCTTCAACGAGCACTCTTCCCTCATCTACAAGTATAAATGTGAACATTGCCCAGAATGTTATGTAGGAGAGACCCGTCGCCACATTTTCACCCGCATCAAAGAGCATATGAAAGGAAGCCCACCATCAGAAATCTCCATGCATATACATCCACCATCAAAACAATCTTTCTCAATCCTACATCATACTAAACATACACGCATAGGAGAAGCACTCAGCATCAAATCTCACATCAACAATCACATACCTCTCATGAACAACCACTTGCAATCAGAACATCTACATTTATTTCCATAATACACATTTTGTTATATTGTATAAATTGTAAATAAAATTTGTTGATTGTACTCTCCCTTGTATATAAACCTTTATTGTTCTGTCACTGAGGATGGCACGTCATGTGTGCTGAAACGCGTATGACAATAAACTCTATACAATCACTTCGGTGTATTTCTATTTCAACCGAAAATAAAGTGATTGATGCTTCACGTTACGAAGACTTGATTCAGTATGCGACACGTAGAAAGCGCCGTCAGGGCTATGTTCTACCTGGTTGGACATACTTTCTTGAACTATTGAAAAACATAATGTGCCAAAATTTGCTTTGAATAATGAGACATTGAAAGAACTTGATTCAACAGTGGCTACTGCTCCAATGCTTTAGACGATGAAAATGCCAGCAAATTGGTTTAAGACGTCACCTGCTACATCCCCTCCAACACTCACTAAGCAAACAAGAGGAAGAACTCGACGTAGATCTACACCACCACTAAAACTAGTAAAAGGAAAACGTAAAACAGCTCCTCCCAAGAAATACATGTTCTCAGACTATTAATATGAAGCAGATGTGTTGCTTACCATGTAATGAACCGCCGGAGGTGAGTGTCGTTGTCACTTGCACTTGCTGCGCCCGCTCTCACAATGAAACTCCTAAGCAATGTGAACATGATCGCAAAACCGCAAAAGCTAAATGCTGCAGTTGTTGTAAATGTAGAAAGGCAAGAAAGCAAAAAGATGAGAAGGAGGAAAAAGAGTCAGTCGTCATCGACTGAGCGTTTGAAGTCAATCTATTATGATGTAAAACATCCGGCAGGATTTGCATCGATCATGAAATTATCAAAAGCGAGTGGTCTTCCACAATCACAAGTGAAACGATGGTTAAAGGGTCAGGCTACCTATACACTCCACAAACAAGCGAAAAAGAAGTACCGCACCCGCCATTATATTGTTCATGACATCGATGAACAGTGGCAAGCAGATTTGTGTGATGTTGCCTCCATTTCAAAACATAACTCGGGCAATAATTTTATTTTAACCGTCATTGATATTTTCTCGCGTTATGCGTAGGCTCAACCTTTAAAAACTAAAGAAGGGAAAGGAGTAGCAAAAGCATTCCAAACAATTTTTCGAGAAGGTCGCATTCCAAAAAGAATTCAGAGTGATCAAGGAAAAGAGTTTGAAAATCAGCATGTGAGAAGATTATTTGAGAGGCATGACATTGAGTTGTTTAGTGTAAAGAGTGCTTATAAAGCTGCACTCGTTGAACGTTTTAATCGCACATTAAAAAATCGCTTGTGGCGACATTTTACTGCCAACTTGACACAAAATCGGACAAAGGTTTTACAAGACACACTCCATGCCTACAATCACTCTATCCATTGTATATTGGACTCAGACCAGTAGATGTAAATGCTGACAATGTAGATAAAGTGCGCGAATCATTCCAACGTAAACGCACTCATGTGAAAAGTGATGTGAAAATTGGTGATAAAGTTCGTATCTCAAAAGTGAAGAGTGTTTTTGCTAAAGGGTACCTTCCGAATTGGACAGAGGAGGTATTTACAGTATCAAGGATTAATCAAAAAGACTCTCCGACCACCTACAAGTTGAAAGATTACGATAATGAAGAAATTGAGGGTAGCTTTTACCGCGATGAGATTGAGGTAGTCACTGAAAGTGAAACATATTTGGTAGAGAAAATCATTCGATGTAAAAAACGGCAAGGTGAAGAATGGTGTCTTGTTAAATGAACTGGTTATCCTTCAAGTATGAACTCTTGGATGCGTCGTGCCGACATCTTTCATCTAAGTGATCGACAGTGATTTATGCAAAGTTGTAACTAACAATGTTTAGGGTTTGAGCTATGAATCCAACTGCCTCATTTTATTCACGACCCTCCTATGTAAGTGGTGGAGGGCAAATTTACATCGGCGCTCGCCGCCAACGTGGAGGTAGCATACTTGGTGCACTGAAATCTGTTGTAGCACCTCTCATATCCAATGTCGGAAGATCTTTAAAACGAAATGTTTTAAGTAATGCCGTTGGCTTTGCTGGTGATGTTGCTAGTGATCTTTCCAGAGGTAGAAGTTTTAAGAGCAGTTTGTTGAATCGTGGGAAGGAACGTGGTTTAAAAACATTGAAGCAGACCTTTGCTGGTGTTACTCAAGGAAAGAAATCACCTAAACGAATGAATAAAGGAAGGAGGAAACATCGCGGAGCTGGTAAGGTGCGATCTTCAGTCAAAAGGTATTCACGCAAACGTCGCAGAGGCTCTAATCATTCATCAGGCGCTAAGCGACGACGCTGCCATAACTTCTAATCATGGAGTGTAAAACTTCCGGGTTTTGTTTGTTTGATCAACAAGCCATACAGACAGATATTCTTAGTTCAAGTATTGTAGATTATCATCCTCGAACAGCTGAGAATGCTGGCCCCATTGAATTTGTTATTCTTGGTGGTAGTGATGACTACATAGATTTGAGTTATGCGATGGTTGATTTGAGGTTTAGAATTCAGCAAGCAGATGGAACTGCTATTGACGATACACATAAAGTTGGACTGAACAATTTACCATTGACTACATTACTTCGCGATGTTTCTCTAACGATTGGAGAGCAGCAGGTGGAAGGTGGTCAAAGCGATTATCCCTATAAATCATATTTCAATCATGTATCACAGTTTCATCCAGCAGCACAAAAAAGTCATATGGAAGCCATGGGATGGTACAGAGATGAAGCAGGAAAATTTGATGTTGAAACAAACAGTGGCTTTATAAAGCGATCTGCTATGATTAAAGATAGTAAAGTATGTCAGCTATATGGTCCGCTGAATTTAGACTTCTTTAGACAGTCAAAGTTTGTATTCTGTAATACCAGCATGCGACTCAAGCTGACATTGAATAAGCCTGAATTTGCGCTGAATGCATTTGCTAAAGTTGACAATTTTAGAATTCATGTGGAAGATATTGCACTTTACATTCGTCGAGTAGTACCGAATCCAAGTGTCATTAGAGGACATGCTGAAGGTCTTAACCGCCAAAATGCCATTTACCCCGTTCAGCATACAAAGCTTCTCACCTTTACAATTCCGAAAGATCAAAAGAGTTTCATGAAAGATGGCCTCTTTCCATCGGAAGCACCGAAGCTCCTCATGGTGGCAATGGTTGAAAATGATGCATTTAATGGTAATATAAAGAAGAATCCTTTCAATTTTAAACACAATCAGTTAAGTGAAATTGCTTTACGTGTAAATGGTGTGAGTCATCCTGGTCCACCCTACAAACCAGATTTTGCTTCGGATCAATTTATGCGCAGTTATGTTGATTTTATGGATGTCTTTGGCTTTTACAATACGGATGACACCAACGGACTCACTATGAAAGAGTTTAAGAGTGGATATACTATTTATGCATTTGATTTGACTGCTGACAGCGATATTAGTGCACCCTATCGTCAATTCATTTGGATTTAACGTTGAAGAGAACACTACCTGAGACGATCAATGTATTAATTTATGCAGTCTTCGATTCAAATATTGAAATTACAAAGTATCGTGACGTGATTCTTCAGTATAATCGCTAATGAGTTGGTTGACTGCTGACGATATTAAAACTAAAGTACAGCGTAATGCAGACGAAGCGACGTTGAAAGCTTTCGATAATGTCTATTCGCTCGATACCTTACCACCTGCAGTAAATCACTATCCCATCTTTATTGTGCTAAACACTCATTCGCAGAATTTAGGCGGTGAGCATTGGAAAGCGATCTTTATTGGAGAAGACCGACGTGAACTATTTGACTCTCTGGCTCAACCTCCAAATATACCAACAAAGCAGTGGTTGAGAAAACATACGCGTCAATATCAGCCAAATGAACGCATACTACAACATCCACTTTCATCAACGTGTGGCGCTTTTGTACTGTACTTCATCTTAAAACGTTTACATGTATCTCGATTTGTATCTGTTATTCAAAACTTTTCATGTAATCCATCATCTAATGAAAAAAATGATTTGTAAGTTCTATCATGATTTGAAATAAAAACATCATGTTGGAAAAATTGTTTTTTATTTTACAATCCGCTGGGTACGTACATACTCGATGAGATAGTCTATGATCACATTTGCTTGTACATGAGATTTTAGTCCAGTAATGATCACTTTACTATTATGAAAGATTGCCACATGCACAGGTAACCAACAACTAATGAGAGCTGCAGGAAAAAGTTCGGGTTCATAACACAAATTGTAACTGCTGGTACGAATCTTCAAAAATGGTACACTGTCACTCAATTGAGTAGAGATCACCATATTGTCCACAGTCAGATTCGACATCACACACCTCTCCCTCTTCCATATCCGACGTAGTAGTCTCTGTAGCTCTAAGCGCATAGACTGCGCCGATGAATGAGAAAGGGCGCCGAGAATCTGTACAGTCCCATTTGGGAAGAGTTGAAGATTCCGTGATTTGTTCATCTTCACCACTAACATTTGAGGTCGGCCCGGGTAATACTTGCTGTTTGGAAGGTGTTGGTGTAATGTTGTGAGATCGATTTTGGTGTAGAGTCTGAAGCGACGGAGAATGTTGACGATGGTGTAGCGATGGCGCTTCATAATGAAAAAATGAGTAAATTGAGCGATGTACCTTCCTTTTATACTTTTCCCAACTACCTTGATGAAATGTGAAGTTAGTATGAATTTGGGAATGATAGAGTTGAATTCGCCGATTGTTGACGCGCAACCAGATGCGATTTCCAATACGTGAATGTCTTTTCATATAGAAGTATTTCAAATCCTTCATGATACGATGTAGAGATTGAAAATGACGATAAGATAAAGCAAACTCTCTTCTCACATTTCCAGTTGAATCTTTGAAATAGACGTTTCAACCATGATCCGTTTCAATACGTTGTAGGGAGTCTAATTTCCAACTGATGGTGCGTGGTAGTCATGTCTGATTAAGATTTGCATAGTAGGGCGATGAACTCACGACGAATAAATGTCATGATGGAGCGATGTATGTATCTTCTATACTTCTCCCAATTGTATTTGCGAAATGAGAAACAGTTTGCGGAATGAGAATGGCAGATTTGAATTTCATTGTTGCGACGTTGAAGCCATACCGGATCACCCAAGGAGATGAATCTTAATGTTTCAAAATATTCCAAATCCCTCATGATATCATTGAGGTTGACAAATTGTCGCCATGTTAATGTAATACCTCTTGATGTATGACCATGAGAACTTTTGAAATGTACGTTTCCATCACGATCAACTCTGATATATTGTAGAGAGTCCAAAATCCAAGTCTTCATGATGTTATGCAAAGTCGCAGATCAGCAATATAAAAATGTCGTTTTATCATATTTTGCTTAGCAATGCGGCCGCAAATAGATTTGCTAGTAATCGAGCCGCACTCTTTTCTACTCCCATTGATCATACACAACAGGTAAATGGAAAGTGGGAAATGGGTGTCACTCAACTTGTTTATAGCAACTGTGTCTATACTTTTGATCATGAGGTGATGACTATTAATATGAGACGTACAGCTGCTTACCAATGTGAAAAGGGCTGCCGAGTATACATTCCACAGTGGCCAAAGAAAGATCTCTTATCATGTAAGAAGTTTATATATGATTTCCTGAATAAAGCGTGTAAACATATTGTCCAATTTACTCATCACAATGATGATCATAATTATGTACATCATGTAGTTGAGAAAGATTGGATTGTTGGTTTAAGTCCAAGTTTAAGAAATGATTTAGGTTACCTCGCTAGCGCCTTAACAAGCTATGATAATTTTAACGTTAATTACCACATAAGTGGTTATAAACAGTTAATATATCGGGAGGAAGCTTATTATGTAGATCTTATTCCAAAAAATGAGAAGACGTTGGTGAAGAAGATTGTGATTAAGCCAAGAAAGACAAACATGACTCCTCAAAACATTATTGAAGAAATTTAATTATCTCCTTCGAGTTGATGGTAAACAAGTGGCAACATTGACTTATATCAAATCATCTAATCATATTGCAATAAGTAAATTAAATGATGATGATCTAGTATTAGTTTGTTCAAAAGATTTTCATCAGTTCTTACGACATCATTCTGCAGCTGTTCATGGAAAATTTGATATGCACCATTTACCATGTGAAAGGTCAAATCAATTTGATACAGAATGGAGCGTATCTTTATACAGAAAGTGTGTAGAGCCTTTAGGTGGTATCTTACATGAAACAAGAGTGTTGATGCCTCGCATTATTACTTCGGTTAAATTGGTTGTAGATTATTTAAATGAAGTGATTAATGAGCAACATATTTCATTTTCTGAAAAAGAAAGTACTTTGTCTCTCACTGTAAATGGAAAAGGTATTGAACTAATTATGGATAAAATTCTAATGGACATTTTGGGTTTTGATCAAAATATCTTTAAAAGTGGTACTGCAACCAAAGCTAGCGCAGACATGTCGCTATCACGTCGTATTAACTATTTTCAGATATATTCCAATATTGGTGAAGATGTACGTGTGGGAGATGTTGAAGCTCCATTGCTAGCAATGATACCATACCAGCCAAAAAGCTGCAGTATTTTATCTGAGCAAACTTTCGAGAAAGTGCATTATACAAAGTTGAAATCAAACTACATCCCACAAATTGATATTGCAATTTATGACGATGCTGGTGCGTTGATTCGTTTTCATAAAGATGCTGTGACAAGTATCACACTCCATTTCCGAATGAAGAGTTAATGCAAAAGTATGCTAATATATTTTTTCCAATGTGAATAATATGGAAAGTGAAAATAAGGACTCGTTTCTAATCTACTTACCCAGTAATGCTTCTATGAATAAATTTCCCAAAAATAAACCATCAGACTATCGAGTAGAATTAAATCGTCCACTACATTTAGAAGGTGAATGGGAGGTTGGCGTTTCTAGTATTTGCTATGATAGCAATATTCAGAATGTGAATGATTTGGAAGAAATGATATTGACTCCTCGCACCCATGATGGAATAATGATGAATAATGCATTCCAGTTACCATAAAATTTAACATCAGATGGAAAGTGGAACTATGAATGGATTCAGATAAAATCAGATTATTATGAACCATTTGGGAATGAGAAAATTATTAAGGCGTTCAATAGTGGTAATACTTCCATCATGAAGAATAAAAATCAGAAAGCTTATGAGTTTACTATCTATCATTGGAGTGGGATACAGTTCCTTCGCTTTCATTCTTTTACTAAAGGTCTTACACTGAGGTTGGATAATGAATTCTATCCGCATCTCGGTTTTGGCCATGGACTACATGTAACGTCAATTGCTACTGCAAATGTTAAAAAAGTTTATTCAAATCGAATCAACAAATTTCATTATAGATTTAAAATATTTGATGAAGATGTTGTAGAATGTGAAGAACGCATCATTTTGAAAAAGCGTGGTGTTCAACCTTTATCACTTATTGAGTTAGTAAAACGATGGAATGAGACTGTGGGTAAGAAGTATGGAGAGAAAATTATGGCGGACAAAAATAAGTTGGTCATTCAGAAATATAATGACAAACTTACAGTTTATTTCTCTCCAACCTTGCGTCATTTTGTAAGACATTATACACCTATTATTGGAAGCGGTGTGGTGTATGGTTCTCATGAATATCACACTAAAGCTGATTCAGTTAATGATGAATGGTGGGTGGACATCTATGGTGATCGCATCAAGAAAATTTACCAGTCTTATCAAGAATCTAAAGTTGCTATCAATATAATGCCGCGTCTATATCATACAGTTGAAAGCTTCATTCATGTAGTAAATCCTTATATACAACAGAAGTTGAAGCATGTGATGAAAAGTAAATATGATGTAAAGACACACCACATTTCGTTTTCAATTGAAAATCAACGCGTTGTTCTGAAACTGGGTGATGACATTCAATGTCAATTGAGTAAAAATTTGAAAAAAACTCTTTGGTTTTTCAATGCTACAAACTGTGTTTACTGCTGCGCATACGATTGGTATAGGAACACCAATGACACTTGATAAATATGAACAGCACCTTTACATTCAAAGTGATTTGATTCTTCCTATTTCTGTTGGTGAGAAAAAGAATACATTTTACGTGATTTCATTCATGATAAACACGCTTCATATGGAATAGTCGAGAAGATGTTTGAATCTATTTTCTATCATCCCGTCGTCAAACAATCTATACCCTCTATTGCTATCAAAATTACCAATGGTTTACAAGAGTGCATCCATGTGAAAGATACTAAATCCCTCGTAACTTTAGTGTTTCGGAAAACAAAGTGAAGTCATTGTGATATGTTTATTGAAATAAAAATATGTGTATGAAAAAGTCTTTTCAAAGATATAGGGGGAATGAGCTGACTGTAGGCATATATTCACAAGAAAGTGCAATCTAAAGCGATACATAAAACAGCAATGTTTGTCTACAGAAATCAACATGAAAATACTAAGTTAAGGATGATTATGCTAAGACGTCTCCTGAATGTGGTAGTGGGAGTTTAATTCTTTTGGGTGGTGGTATGTTTGTTTCAGGATGTCCATGTGGAAGAGATATGTTATGTTCTAACCAGCACCTCTTATCCTCCCATGCTGAAAGCGCCCGTTTCCTAAAAGTGTGAGTTTTGATGAAAACTCCTTATCTTTTGGCATGCGCTCCATTTGTAGTTTACCTCGCTTACACCATTCGTAATGAGTTTCAAATTTGTTTTTACTCCTAAAGCTCCGAATGCATCTGTCACAGTAATAAATCTCTGATGAGCTAGAATTTCTTGAGTGGTGGTATAAGCGAGAAATTTTGGGAATACCGCAGTAGTGCCATTCCTCACTATCATCCTGTCTTACTAATAAAAGGTTGACAACGTGGTCATAACAACTCGAACGCGAGTTGTAGCGGACACACTTCAATCCCTTTTCCCAAACATGGAGAACTATTTTGATGTTGTTCAATTTTTCAATTTTTTCTATATCTTTAATTTTCATATCTTCACTATTGCAGTCATCAAACTTTAATTCATTCTCCCACTGTTGATGCTTACTCTTACGGTATCGGCTATACTGTACATCATTATAGTGGAGAATGGAGAGGATGGCATACTTAAAACATTGCGATTCGCAATCTACAGAAATGACTGCTTCTTTATTTCTTAAATTTTTCGGAAATTTAAAGGAGCCTCGTCCAGAGTAGTTCTCTAATAAAGTGATTTTAATCATGGCGGTCTCAATACCATCAAAAACGAGACCACTATCACGCTCGTTAAATTTATCTATGTTTAATTTTAACCTTTGGATATGAAAATTTATTCAAGACTCGCAGTCTACAGCTTCGGTTGCAGGAGAGGAGGGTATGTGAAACTCCAACCTCTCTACTATTTGACCAGTATGGTGGTCGATTTTTACATATTTTATTTTGAGATAGATGAGCGCGTTCATTCTAAAATTGACTAAATTGTTGAAGAGCGCACCAATCAAAAATGAATTTTGATGAAACCATTCTTCAAAGTCAGTAATGGTTTCTGAGGATTCCATCTGGTAGTTCCTCACTAAATTGTTTATCGACACTTCAGAGAGTCGGATAGAGGAGGTGCTGTTAGTATAACTATCGTCACTGTGTGTATGTCGAAGTCTATGTGAAGATAGTTCAAAATGTGACTCAAAAGACTGAATGCATAAATCGCAAGAAAAGGAGACATCGTTAACAGAATCATCCCCACCTTCGGAGATTGATGCTGACTTAGGTCTACAAACACCTCGCTTGATGTGTCGGGCGAGATCACGCTTCCTCTTGAAGATGTGTCCACAGTCAATTCCCGATCGTTGCATTCCCGCGACAATGTTGACATGGAGTCGCTGTTGTTATCCGACTCGCTCGAGATGGGACTGGTATCACCTGAAAGAGAAATCATTCTATCATCTCTGTTAAAGTCTCAGTGTATTGGTACAACCTACCTTGACTCAACAACTCTAAACTTTCCTCGAGAAGGGAGCGCTTTGATGATGAAGTAGATGCCTGAAATTGAGAAAGATGCTATTAACCTAACGTTTAAGGGAGATGACTGATGAATTCCTTAACTTACCATTTCAACGAAATTAAGTCAAAATCTGATACTTTGATAGTCAGAATGTAGTAATTGACTCAAACCAAAATAGGATACGTCAGCAACGTTAGATTATATTTGAGTGAAGAGAAAAGCTCACTTAGTGTCAATATATCTCAAATATCGAATGAAATCTAGTCTATTTTCCCCTTTTATATACTCCCATACTCAACATTCATTGGATGTTCATTCTGATTGGTTGCTTGTTTATACTTAACAATTAGAAAACATTTCAAAGTTATTATTCACAGTCAACATGACAAGCCCTCCGACAACACCGAACACAAAATTCTCTTCTCCATGCTCATCACCAAAGGCGCCCGTTGCACCAAACGCTCCAACGAAGGGGAAGGTGGAGAAAATATACCGACTCGACAATATCAGAAAGTTGTCATTACCAGCGGACGACGAAGAGAGTGTATGTGAGAAGGAGTGTCCCGACTTAACAGGCGTGAGGTGGAAGTATTTACAGTACGATACTGATGATGTGATGGAGATCACCAGCACCAAATTCCTCCACCAATTATGGGAATGGTACACCCCTAACTCCCAGCCACGAACTATGGCGGAGTGGGAGTACATCGACAAAGTGAGGCTCGCGGTAGAAGATCGATTGAAGGAAGTGAACTGTTTTTGCGATCTATATGAAGTCAGACTCTGGGACGATATTGACGATGAAGACCTTTTGAAATACATGCCATAATAAATTTTTATTTCGTATTATCTTTGCTTTCATACTGACTTACTTGAATGGGGCTTCAGTGGATGATTTAATCATGTATACTTTTTCATTTGGAAATAGTAGCACGCTTAGTCTAACTTGTAAATCTTATAACATTTCATATGGGCGATGATGGTAGGTGAAATAGTGTTAAATAAAATTAAGATAGCTTATTTGATTCTGGGATAGCAATCGACTGCGATCCATGTGTAAAGAGCTTGTTAGACTACAGAAGAGAGAAGTGTGTTATGTTGCGTGTGGCGCGTGAGTGTCCTCCCATTTCATTCCATTCATCAATTCGTCTCATTGATAGAGACAGGTAGAACTCATGGTTCTCATAACGTATGCAATGGAAAGTTTTAGGCAACCTTCGACAGTTGGCTAAATGTCGCCCTGGCGCGAATGCATACTACGTTAAGACAGAGGCAATCACTTGCAAACATGACGCAGAGAGGTTTAACAAGATTGACCATTGCCGAATGTCCCTTGCGGTATACAGAGCTACGGGTTTCACCGCCGCCCTTTACAGGAACGCCCGTCGAAAGGAAGTATTACACCGAACTTCATTTGCAACGTTCAAGTTGACTGATAGCAGATTCAACTTAATGATAGTATTCGCCAGTCCGAAGACTGCCCCGGGCAAACCGCGTGGATGTTCTATCATGTCTTGCCCCATGGTGGCCCTTAAGAGAGCCGGTGGTTCGTTCTCGGGGGTCTTCATCAGCCATCTTACTCCATACCGATTCTGCTGAGAGAGAGTCGAAACCGTTCAACCTCAGCAGTGTCGACTTCAATGCTAGTTGGTATGTGAGTTGAGGGTGTAATGTAGCGCCATTCCATTGGATTGGCAACACTTGCTGTCATCGCATTGCCAATCTGAGCAAGATTGTTGTGGACTCTGTCTTGCTCCTCTATTCTAGCAAATTCATTAAATAAATTTCACGGTCTTAACTGCGGTCCGCGAGGAGAGCTGACTGCAGCGTTTGGTGTCTCCATGATTGAAATGAAATGAAATGAGAGGTAGTGGTTTACATACCCCTCTAATGCGACGCAACGTTCAAGTTGACTGATAGCAGATTCAACTTAATGATAGTATTCGCCAGTCTAAAGACTGCCCAGGGCAAACCGCGTGGAGGTTCTATCATGTCTTGCCCCATGGTGGCCTTTATGAGAGCCGTTGGTTCGTTCTCGTCGTATCTGAAAATAGAAGGAAAAATAGATGAAATTATATTCAAGTGATAGAGATGATATTAACTTACCATAAGTCAATTCAACCGGTTCGTTGAACCTTCGATGGTGGTGGCTGAGGCAAGTATTTGGCCGGCAGTTTCCGCTTGCGGTGGCGCAATTCCTTGATGTCACTATCATGTTTTATTGAGAGATGAAGGCAGCGCATCTCCGCCATCGCCCCATCGTAGCACTCGAATGTGGTGTCAAAGTCCTCACTCTCAAGGATGACGCTGTCGACGATTCTGCTCTTGATGACGGGAATATGGAGCGTTGTTCGTCTCTCTTCTTTCTTCTGGCTCGCAGTCAGGCTAGTCTTTAGTTGCTCGATTTTTAAATTTGATACCTCTTCCTGAGCTTTTAGTGATTTTATGTACGTCGCATGCTCTTCAACTCGTTTTTCGCTGGCAAGCGCCCTTTCGCGGAAAGGTTCTAAGTTAATTACTTGGGTCTTGAGTGCTCGAATCTCGGCTACCTGACCCTTCAGGTGGAAATTGTCGTCCCTAAGGGCCGAACATTCGTTTTTGTAACGAGTGAGCTCATCTTTAAATTTCGTGAGTGCATATTCCTGGCTCACTTTTGCGATCTGCTCATCCTTATTCCAGCTGTTCATCTGCTGCTTAATCCCCTTCTTTACTGGGGTAGGTGCGATCACTTTCTTTTTCGGGGAAGACTGATTTGCCGGTTTTCCTATCTCTTCCGCGTTTTTAGTGATGACGATCTCCTCATAATCGGAGTCATCTGAGCTGTCCAAATCGCTTAGTGGACCCTTCTCTTCTGCTGTCGATGAGGTAGTGACCGAAGCAGCAGGTTCCAAAATGGTTGCAATAGCCTCTTATGGTGCTGCGTCTAGATCGACTGTTGCTTCGTTGAAGAAGGGTGCTATCACTCTGCCGATGTCTGATGTCGTATAATTGTTGGCCTTCTTGACCGGACATTCGGCGTGGGCGATGTAAAATGCCTCATGCTCTTTGCCTTTTAGAAATTTCAGGCAATGTGTACAGCCGGAAATAACGGCTCTTTCCTCGTGAAAGTGAGGAGTATTCTTATACTTGTTAATGTGGCGTTTGAATTCGTCGCCTCTCTTTATTTCTCCACACGAGCACTTTTTAAATAAAAATTTTGAGTTGCCTCCCATTTTGTAACTTATGTATCTGTAAAGGAAGGATGAAATAGAATTACTAACAGGCGACATTGGCAGCCATTTTTATAATCATACAGCTAAGTTGTGAGATTAGTGGAAAGTGTCGAACCTTTGAATCCGTTACAGACATTACTCAGAGGGGATCTTATCCCAACTCCAAGGCCTCGGCCCACAAATCCAACCTCCCGCGGACAGAGCGTGCGTCATATCACTGTGTTGGTATCCGGACCCCGATTTTGACATGAAAACCAGTGGATTGTTTACAAAGGTTGCAAATTCCAAGCCGAAGCTCGCCTCCCACAACTTTATAAATGTCTTAGTTGAATTCAGCAGGGTCGAAAACCCCAGAAAACCTCCAAAACTAGTGAATTTAAATTTTCAGCTTTTTAGCACTACTTATGAAATTTTATAAGTAGTTTATCACTTAGGGCAGGTCAATAGCGACCGAACGTTTTTTGAATCAAGTCAAACGGACTTGTAGAAGCAAAGTTACAAGCCTTTAAAGTTTTGGAGTCTTTTATGGCCTAGAGACGAAGGCCATCTCCTGGCTAACCTCTAAGTCTGACGGCTTAGCTGATATCAGCAATGAAATTTTCTAAGTCGATTTCTTACGGAAACCCGGAATTTGGAATGTCCGAAGCTATCATCGGAGCTCAGACAGGCGACCTACCTCTGACAATCGCTCTCGTCTTAATGACAAGTCTCTGTCGGTTCCCAGCTTATATAGTTTGCGGCGATCAGCTGATGACGTAATACCCATCATCCAAAAACTGAAAACGCTTCTATCGCCAATTCTAGAGGTCCGATTCAGCTGGAAATACACCAGTGGCATGTAGAATTGGACGCTGAATCCGAATCTGGCCTCCGTTTTCCCATCCGATGCTTCGTTTTGGCTCTACAGCCCATAGCCATCGCAAAAATTCTGTCGTTTTTTCGAAAAAATTAAGTGAAGAAAAATTTTTTCTCTCCGATTGACTTGAAACTCACCATGTTGATAGAGAATTTGACGCTGATTCCAAATCTGAAATCCGTTTTCCCATCCGATGCTTCGTTTTGAAGCTACAGCCCAAAACGTCCAAAATTCTAACTCTGTCGTTTTTTCGACAATCTCCCAAAATCTTAAATGGCGTCTCACATCTAAACGAAGACAGATATGAACAAGCCGTTTCTTTCAGTGAATTTGTCTCACTCTTAGCTTTCAAACGAGCTATTGCACGACAAAATCCGTCCACTGGAAGCCAAGATCGAAGCTAGCTCTCCCGAGGGGGGGGGACGTCAGCGAAAATTTTTCTCTCCGATTGCTTTCAAATTCACCATACCGATGCAGAATTTCACGCTGAATCCGAATCTGGCCTCCGTTTTCCCATCCCATGCTTCGATTTGGCTCTACAGCCCAAAACGTCCAAAATTCTAACTCTGTCGTTTTTTCGAAAAATGTTGAAAATTTTTTCTCTCCGATTGACTTGAAACTCACCATGTTGATAGAATTTCATGCTAATTCCAAATCTGAAATCCGTTTTGCTTTCCGATGCTTCGTTTTGAAGCTACAGCCCAAAACGTCCGAAATTCTAACTCTGTCGTTTTTCGCCAATCTCCCAAAATCTTAAATGGCGTCTCACATCTAAACGAAGACAGATATGAACAAGTCGTTTCTTTCAGTGAATTTTTCTCACTCTTAGCTTTCAAACGAGCTATTGCACGACAAAATCCGTCCACTAGAAGCAAAGTTGGAAGGTCGGTGCCGAGGGGGGGACGTCAGCGAAAATTTTTCTCTCCGATTGCTTTCAAATTCACCATACAGATGCAGAATTTCACGCTGAATCCGAATCTGGCCTCCGTTTTCCCATCCGAGCACTGATTCCACTCGAAGCATCCCATTTTCAACCAAACATTCATCAGATTTCACGAAAAACATCACACACTCAAGTCAAAACCTGGCGGTCGCCCAAGTCCACCACGACACTCTGTCGTTCCAGAGGGGGGGGGGCGCCGGTTGAGTGTTCGCCGTTTACTTACTACTGAGTTAATTATAGCAAGCACACATTATATTGTACTGTACCTTACCTTATAATATTTAGGTAGTAGGATTCAAAATATTTAAAGATATTCAAGACTTAAATATACGTGTCCTTCTAGTGCAGTGCTTCCCAACCTTTTTGCTATCGCGGCACACCTCGGTCAACGGCCAGATAGGTGCGGCACACAATTTGAAAAGCCCAGAATATCAAAATGAGCATTAAAGTGTATTTACGCTATTTTTTAGACTACATCGCTATACACATACAATTGTGAAGGGTTTTTTCTTTGAAGTTTGAAGCTAAAAGCAACCACACAAATTTCAAACTACGAATCACATTCATGCCTACTGCATGTATTACTCAAACAATTCTATGCTTACTCTGAATAGCGGGATTAGACTGTAGTCAGCATTTGATTGCGTTAGCGAAGTGTCATGGTGTGTCGAATACCGCCAACTTTGAAACTAGTGATCTGACAACCAAGCATTATCAAGACGAAACGTTGCGGAAGACCTGAATTTTCATATACAGTGAGAATCGATGGAATCGGGCAATACTGACAAAATCTGCAGGGCCGAGTCTACTTTTGAACTATAATCCTAATCTTTTCAATGTATTTCAATCTTCCTTTTGTCCTCAGCTAGAGGACTAGCTGATGCCATGAAAGATTTAGAAATATCATCTATAGACTAGCAGTGACAACAAGACCCATTTATTTATATGGTGCGACTCGTCGAGACCAAATATAATAGAAGTTGGAATCACTCAGTCATAACTTTTAGATCAAAAATCATTACATTGCCTTCGATAATTTCAATTCCTTTCTTTACAACTTCTGCTCAGAAAGGCCGCTATTAATTTCTCTGGATGTGAGATCCACAGCGGAAAATACTCCTCCGTCTTCTTCGCGGCACACTAAATCTCGCGGCACACCCAGCAATCAAGGCGGCACACTAGTGTGCCGCGGCACAGCCGTTGGGAAGCACTGTTATAGTGTTATGCGGTGTGCGACGCGAACGATGGTATTGCACCATCCCTACATGTAATATGGCAATGAATTTGTTGTCTACTTCTACATACATAGCTCTTTATTTTTTTAGCCATTTATTCATGAAGCTGCTTACCTTGCTAGGCATGCCTGTCGGCGTTCTCTCACTCTATTGCATTTTGTAATGTATAGGCAAAAAACCGCAAGAGGGTAAGAGGCATTGTTATGCGTCTACATCTCCCAATTCAACCTCTTAATCGGAGTCTTAAGAACAAATTGATACATGTACTATACACGATGTACAAACCGTATGGCGCCATTATTCCTTTTATGGCGAAACCATACATTTGGACAATGCATCGCTGTTTCGATTTTAAATTCATCTACATAAATGCACTGTGCTTAGCCGTATACACACTACGCAATAGTACTGTACACTGCATGTAGACTATAGGTCTTCACTCTTTTGCTTTTCAGATTTCAATGCTTCGAGCACCGCTTGAACACTGTATTGGTGAATGCCCTTCAGACAACATGTGTTGAAAGCAAGGAATTTCAACATTTCAGCAAATGTTGCGCAGATTTGATCAATTACGTCAGGAAGACTTCCGGCATACAAGAGTAGCTACCCATATCATTAAAGGCAGCCTGCATTACTCGTGAATGGAGATCGAAATTTAACGAATTTCATGCGTTGAATTCAAGCTACGAATTTCTGCGAGACTTGCTGGCAGACCGTAATGAATCACATCGTCTGATTGAGATCGCTCCATGCAATCTTCAAGCATTGGAGGAATTTTACAGAAGAATGAAGAGCCTCTTTGACATACTTGAGACACCAAATTCAGCAACGATGAAAAATGTGGTACCGGTTTATTACGCTGCGATGATGGTGTGCGAGGAAGAGGAAGAAAACGGATTAGTCCGTGAATTGAAGAGAAATGTCCGGAAGTTTCTGGACGATAAATTCTGGACATCCGTGACATCCACACACATCCTTGCAACTGTAATGGACCCTACATTTCGAAACTTGGGAAAACTGACAAATATCTCGAAAGACCGAAAAGACATGGTCAAGAAAGCGAAAGAAGCATATTCTGCTTTTGCCAAAGCAATCATTGTCAAAGAGAAAGGTGAAGTAAGCCACGAACATTCTGCAATAACAGGTAATGATGAAATGGGTCCATCAAGACCAAAAATGAAGAAATTTGATCCCTTCGCCGACCTTCGATCATCAACTTCTGAAGATATTCAAGAAGAACCTTCTGAATTCCGGGATTTCGTAAAAGAGTGGGATGATTACATGAATAGTACTACGGACATTGTGACAACAGATGATCCATTGAAATTTTGGCAGCGATCTCAGATGTCTTCACCATTGATGGCAAAAGTTGCGCGGCAGTTGTACGTCATCCATGCGTCAAGTGCAGAAAGTGAAAGAATTTTTAGTGGAGCAGGAGAGCTCATCGATCCGAAGAGAACGCGATTGGCACCTCGACACGTGGAACAGATGATTGTTCTTAAAAATGCTATGGATAACTATCTCTGGTAGTTGACATCGACCTGCTATGATAGAGTCATACCATTAATTGCAATAACTTTAAAGTAAAATTTTTGTTAGTCAATCTGGTTGAAATGGAACATTTTCACAAATGATGTTAATGACTTTTATTTGCCTGTCTCGGATTTTTTAGAATTCTATGAAATACGTATAGAGCCTACAATAGTACTATGTGTTAGATAGGTCTACATGATTTCGAACAAAGCTTATTCAGAATGCAAGTAGCTTTTAATAGTGAAGCAAAGGCCCCTGCCGGGTTAGTTAGGTCTTGTCCTACAAAATTAGACCTAAATGTCCTACTTTTTTGGCATCTTTTGACTTAGTTAGGCCCTTCCAGCTTATTTTTTCCCATTGCACTGCCAATGAAATTCTAGAACTTATAATTGTTGTGAAAAATTAACATATAAAAATGTAATCACCTATGTCTCTTTCCATTAGGTGTAGCGTATGGGGAACTGAAGGATTTTAATCTGATAACTAAGCTTAGACTACATTTTGCCATACGTCTATGTAAAACAAAATCATGCAGAGTACCGCCACCGTCGTGTCCTTCTAAATCTCTAGCTTGTTGTCGTAAAATGTTACAAAGGTACGTTCAATAGATGATGCTGCATAAACCTAGCTCTAGACAAAATCAAATTAAGTGTTCCTAGCCTAAGCTAGGAATTGCAACATTCTAACATGTAGCTAGGGCCTGCTAAGCATATAACAGGCACGTCTAGCCTACTATAAAGGACCTATCTGGTACAAGATGGGCCTATATATAAAGGCCTAAATATAGTGCATCGTAGGCCTGTACATTATATTAATGCCTACCTACAGCTATACATCAATCTTATGCTTAGTCTACTCTATGAGCCGATAGCCTAGTAGGCTCGCACATCAGGTTTCGGCCTACAGCCTCCATAACTGATCTCACGATAGGTCTATTCGCTTGTAATCTTATGCGGTATCAAGTTATAGGCCACGGTGTGCCTGAACAGGCGGTTTAACTTTTAGAATTTCCCATATGTTTTGTCGACGGTTTCCGGTAGAGTTTTTGATTCTCTTTCAGAATATCACAGCTAGAAAAAAATTCATCGAGCCCTTTTCGAGAAAATGACGAAAATTCAAAATGGCGGACGATGAAACCGAAGCTTGTGTCTCGAGGCGTGTTAAAAAAATTTCCCATATGTTTTGTCGACGGATTCCGGTAGAGTTTTTGATCTTCTTTCAGAATATCACAGCTAGAAAAAAATTCATCGAGCCCTTTTCGAGAAAATGACAAAAAATCAAAATTGCGGATCGTAAATCTTGAAGGAGAGTGCTTACATCTATGATAGGAACGTGAACAAATTCGTTGTGTATTTTTCATTTGCATTTTTCACTCCTCAAAGTTCAGTTGATGGTTTTTGTGACTGTACAATCTGTGATGTAGCAAGAATGTCGATAGATTCTAAATCGCCGTGCCGAAAAACACATCCAGGAAGGCCTTCAACGAGTGATGACGATAAACCTCCAGCAAATTTGAAGCTCTGTGCACGCTGCTTTTGTCAGTTGGGTAGAGGCAAGCCTTACGTGTGCTCAAAGATGAAGAAGTTCGCAAATCTGGCGGATTTGATGTCGATCGAGTCTCCTGATGATCCCAAGAAGTTTCCACAATCGTTCATAAACTTCACTCGAAATCTGGAACAGTTGATGTGCAAACAGTGAGATCTGGATCCGACTCAATTGATTTGAATTCACCCAAACACCTGCTTTCATCCGAAAATATGTTGGACATACAACGGAACATGAACCTAAGTGGCAGACAAGCAACCAACTTGGCGAAGACTATCCGACAGTCTAACAGAAAAAGTTCCGTCGAACCATATGTGCGCGAGAAACTTAGGTACAGTGATCACATTCTTGATGACCATTTTGTTTCTATGAATGCAGATTTCTTTGATTCTAGAAAAGAGCGCATAGAAAGACCTGTTATTCTGTGCAAAAATGTTCAAAGTTTCATTGATGACATACTATTGAAGCGCAAGAGAGAGAGTGATCATTTCGTCAAGATTGGCATCGATTCAGGAAAAGGATTTTTGAAGATCAATCTTGGGAGATCATTGAGAGAGATTCTGCTGCCCCATCATTTGCGAGGCTAAGTCACTCAAGTATGAAAAGTATGTTCATGATAGCGATTGCACCAGACCTGCCCGAGAACTATGAAAATTTGAAGTATCTCAGGCACGAGCTTGGCTTGGACAATTTATCATCTGATCATGTCATTGTTGCCCACATGAAAGTCTGTAACATTCTCTTGGGACTGATGAGTTGCGGAAGCACGCATCCGTGCCCCTGGTGCGATGTCAACAAAGATGATCTTCTGAATGTCGGGGAAAGTAGAATGTGGAGCAAGCTTTCTAGTCTGTTTTGGCGATACTATGACTCTTCAGAATCAAAATCTTAAGCCAAAAAGTATAGAAATGCGATTCATCCAGCGATTGTTCGAGGAAGCAGCAACGACCACATCATAGCGAAAATGCCTCCTCCTGAGTTACACCTTCTGATTGGCTCTGTAGCAAAATTGTTTCAAATTCTTGAGGAAACGAATCCGACCATTGCAAGCCAATGGCTTAGCTCATCTCTTGTTCAGAAAGATGCATACCACGGCGGCACTTTCAACGGCAACAGCGCACGCAGACTTTTGAAAAATGTAGACAGACTGCGATCAATCGCAACAATTGACGTTTTACTTGTGGTAGCAGCGTTCAAAAGTCTTGATTCAGTCGTCACGAGCTGTGTCGGGAAGCATGTTGATGCAAATTACATGTTGCATATTGAAACGTTCCGTGGTGACCTCGTTGCCCTGAATGCAAGAATATCACCAAAGCTGCATTGCATATTGCATCATGTTCCCGAGTTTTGTGAGATGAAGCGTGAAGGCCTCGGCAAATACAGCGAGCAAGTCAGCGAAACGCTTCATGCCGACTTTGACTCGGTCTGGTCGAATTACAAAGTAAAAACTTTTGAAAATCCCAGATATGTTGACCAACTGTTGGCCGCGGTAAGGGCCTACAATGGTCGACACCTCTGAGTGGTACATGTAGGCCTACATGTTCTTGTTCTTAGCAGTCTTGCTATTTGTTCTTGGTAATTGCTTATTGCAAGTAGCTCTGTTGTAGAGATTACAACTAATCATCAGTATGGAATTCTTGTTCTATATGATCCAATTTAGGTATTAACATTGGTTTTTAAATGCTTTTATTTCAAATGGGTTGTGACTTCATCGGTCCGCCATTTTGACTTTTTGTCATTTTCTCGAAAAGGGCTCGATGAATTTTTTTCTAGCTGTGATATTCTGAAAGAAGATCAAAAACTCTACCGGAATCCGTCGACAAAACATATTGGAAATTTTTTTAACACGCCTCGAGACACAAGCTTCGGTTTCATCGTCCGCCATTTTGAATTTTCGTCATTTTCTCGAAAAGGGCTCGATGAATTTTTTTCTAGCTGTGATATTCTGAAAGAGGATCAAAAACTCTACCGGAAACCGTCGACAAAACATATGGGAAATTCTAAAAGTTAAACCGCCTGTTCAGGCACACCGTGGCCTATAACTTGCCGGTCTATAACTAGGCAACAATGTTTAACTCTATATATTCATCGAAAGATCCGATCGCCGGTCCAATGCCGGCCGTCGGTCCACTGCCGGACGCCGGTGCCGGTCGCCGGTCCGGTCTGGAATATTCCGGACCGGTTACATCTCTGCTTAACATCATGACAGCTCTCCATTTAGACATGCAACCACATGCGGAATAAGTTTGAAAAGAGCAACTACATATTAAGATAATTTCTGAAGTTTTGAGTTAAATACTTCTGTATTGCTTTTGCACGAACTTTGACGAAATGGCAATAGTGTGTTACTAGTGAATAACCGCAAAGGCCCTTTTCGAGTTGCCAAATCGATGTGACCATGGCAACACGAAAAGGTGATTTTTTGCAAAAATTTGCGCTTTTTACGTGAACTTTGTCAAGGTCTCCTCAAGAGTTTTAGTCGGTCAGAGCTCGCTTATTTTGGAAAAACCTGCAATTCTAAGTTTGAAAACGAAATAGGAATTTGTGATCGCGTGTTTTTTATGATTTAGTTTCATACAAAACATTTAGATAAAACATAATTTCTAAATCCTGTTGTTTTATTGTACGCGTTTCATGGATATTGTTTGAAGTAACACAATGCACGGGCTCTCTGTAGAATATTTCATGTTGCTAAGTAAAAATTTTATTCTTCTCTGGACTTTCTGTCTCTAGTTTAGTTATTTTCATGCAATCTTGCTCAATTATCGGTTGACTTGATTATCGGTTATCATCAAAATCCGAGAAATTCCGACAAAAAGGGAAATTCATGAACCTAGTTAGGTAATTACCACAGACCTAGGATTAGGGAAGGACTGCCTGCTTTCATTCATTCACCGTTACTTGCACTGAAGCGGCAATTTTCTGTTTACATCGACGGCGCTGAAAATACTTGGGCAAGAAGTTGGAGTTAGCCAGCGGCAAAGCATGAAAGATCGGTAAATGACAATGTTTTACTTGAATTACATCATGCAATATCTTTGTTTAATTGCTAAATTAGAAAATGTGTGACACCTCAGGCA
>CAJQUW010008070.1:0-21367 GCA_907163375.1 Prostheceraeus crozeri | reverse complement strand
ATATATACTACATATATATATACAGTATATTTATACAAATCTCATACAGATGTACAGAAACCACCACGAGACATGTTTCGGCCTGTTATGGGCCTCTATTCAGTCGTGGGTAGGTTGTAATAATCCAGCGACGTTAGGAGCTAGGAGAGACGTGCAAGCATACCCATCCTCAACCATCTTGTTGAGGAAGCGTGAATTAGCCAGGAAGGCAAGCTGCTTTAACGCAGGCATTTGATGAGGCTGCCGTTGGCCTCATCATTAAACTGATGAGGCCCCACAGGCCGGAAACATGTCTCGATGGTGGTTACATTCATGTTGAGATTTGAGATTTGATAAATTTATCAATTGCCAGGTGTTACTCTCTGTCTTATAGTATATATATACTTACATTTCTCTTGATACTAAAAACTCAACTCTCAAGAATAGCAAATTCGAAATTGGACATTTTCATTCTCTAACAGACCACTAACACTAGGGAGTCCTATACTCCTTCTGTTGCCTATGCACCAATCAGTTATAAAACCGCGGCCATTCGCTCTTTGTTTATTTAGAGCCTTAAGAATTTGCTCATGATAGTAAAAAAAAAAAAACAACATTTGTATAGGGAAAAGGGCATGATTCTCGTATTCGTAGCATCTTCCAAACAGTTGAATGGTTTTTACGACGCCAATCTGATTGATCGACATCAAGAAGAAAGTTGAACACTGGGAGGTGTTCGGAAATGCATGCGAATCTGAACATACAAGAAGGCATAATAACTAAAGGTTCTTTAACTTGGTCCATTCCGTTCATTCAGAAAGGCCTCGAAATAGAGCTGCAGTCTAAAATTGAGAAATTGAACCGTTGTCTTCAAAATTCTGAAATAAAAGTTCAATATAAAACTTTCTAAATTATAAAGGATTTCCATTCCATAACAAAGATCCTGAACCCTTGTGGCGTTAAAATCGAATATTACTTATCAATACAGTTGATGACCGCTGTTTCCATGAGGTACGTCGGTGCCACTAAGAGACATTATCAAATACTCGTATCAGTGAGCATACTGCCTGTGGATATCCCACCGCTACAGAGATATCTATCAACGATCAATAGCCTCTACAGGTGAACCCAGGCTAATTTCACTATTGTTGGTCGTTTTCAGACAGCCACCTAAATTCTTGCGAATCCATAATGATAAAGGAAAACAATAATCTATTATCAAATGCCACGGAATGGACACACATGTTTCCTATTCTTCTGAACTTGTAAACACAATCGATTATCGATGACGTTTGAGTGCACGGAACCATTGCTTGATGACTCTTGACCTCGTGAAAACAGAGTGTAAATTTGAGTATTTATATTGTGAATTTTATGCAATTTATATAACTTTGTGACCTCGCTGAGGATGATTTCAATAGATGAATCGAAACTAGTCCGGAACCTGTGTTTTTTATCTTTCCACATATCAATGAAGAGGGACTGGGTAAGCACTTTGCTGCAATATAAATATCGATATATATAAATATATATATATATATATATATATATATATATATATATATATAATTTATTTAATATATATTTATATTTATATATATACATATACATGTATATCCAAAAATATTGAACTCCAAAGAAAACACAGTATCAAATAAAATCCCCGACCGGTTTCACTTCAATTCTCTGGGAAAATAGCTTGTCAAAGGGATGACTTTGATTAAATTAAATCTATGTATATAACAATAAAATTCAAACCTGCAAATAGCATTCTAGCGCAGGGTTTCAGCGAACTCAATGATACGGCGATTCCATAGCTTCCCCTAAGCAACCTTGGTTTTCGACGGTGACATCTGATAGAGAGGGAGCAGCTTACAAAATTTCTTTGAAAAATGAACTCCCAAAAAGAACCTATGTACTTGGCTCATGCCTATGATCCTAATACTCTGGACGACACAACATTTGCTGCCTATGTACTAGGTGAGGCCTGTTCCCTTTAAAATATCTCCGTCTGACTTATATAGAATTCTTGGCACACCTAGGCACCTAATAAAAATATAAATAACAATTTCTTCGAAAGTACAGACTGAGATTACGCTAGTGTAGCGATCAAAGTTTCTTTCGCAAATTACCAACCTTAATTTGGATGGTTTTATCCCGTTACTAAGATATCAACAGCACACCGCATGCACCTAGGTTCTTCACACCTTCGTAATCCCAGTTATAGTCCTTCTATTGTTATTATTCAAAGACGTATTCAGGAGTGAGCCTAGGTTGACCGTGAGGAACAGACCGAATCATTCTACAGAATCTGCTTAAGGGTTCCATTATTCTAAGAACTTGTTATAAGGCTGGAGCGGAACCTCCTTCGAATATAGATTTGGCGATTGTATCTTATTAAAGGTGCATACAAAAAGGAATACAACCGTCATCATCGTAATAGAAGACGTGTTTCTGTCACTAGGTCTGGCATCAATAAGTCACGTTTTTGGGCACGTTCAACTTGGCGATCGACTTATGATTACGGATAAGTTTAATTCTCATTGATAGCATGCTTCAATTCGGCCAAAGAAGTTGTTTCTTTTGATGACCTGTCATCAGAGACGGGGGGGGGGGAGGGGCGCGGGTGGGGGGGGGGGGGGAAAAAGGAAGGAAAAAAAGGAAAAAAATCCTATAAATGCGCGTGGCTAAGGGTAAAAGGTATATTTACCAAAACATGTTTAGGATGGATGACCAAGTGTTTAAAAGGATACATATGTATACGACTGTACAGTTACTTTACGATGAATATCAGTTTCACTAACGTATTAATTAGATTTTTATATAAGTGGACATCTAAGTCAATTATTATGCAATCAGTTTTACATTCTAGGAGTAAATTTTATCTTATTGTTCAATCTATTTAAAATGTTTTATTGAATTCTGTTTATACATGCCATATTTGTTGTTCCATAAAATAAAGCAATCATCTATATAGCGAATCCCAATTATTTCCTTACAACAGTTGCACTCTCATGATCATAAACATCCTCAACGATTATGTACATTCTTTGTTCAAGGTATGCCATCACAAGTAATTTGCATCTGTAGGGGGCATTTTTGTGCCCATGGCAGTACCCGCTATCTGTAGATACGTCATTATCCTTCAAAACGTGAAGTAGTCTATTCTAAAATTAATTTTGATTGCCACTATTAAGAAATCCTTTGAGAACCTTGAAGGAATAACGGTTTTGGTCCAATGTCTGAATCTCCTGTCGGAAAGTCAATAGACTCTAAAACCCAGTGGAAAACTCGAGATGCTTGTGTATAAACGATACTACATCAAAAAAGTACAAAAAGTATATCATCTGTATATATCCAAAATTAGAGTTAGAAATTTTATCAAATGAAATGGTAGGTCTATCTCTACGATGAACTTGGTATATGTGGAAGAAAATGTTTCTGGTAATAACTTCATCTATGAAGCAACTCAAATGGACTCGTGGGGGCAAGGAGCTCGACCACTATATGGTCTGAATTTTAATCCACGTGGGACTGTTCAATTTTAAATAACCAAATTGGGGTCGGTACGAGTTTCTTTTAAAAAATACTCTATGTGTTTGTAGTATTTTAGGTGGACCGTTAAGAAAGAGCAATGCCATAATTACAATTAGTCAAATAATCGTATTCCATAACTGTAAAAATGACACATCCGTTATAGTGATTATTACAAAACGAGATTTTATTAAAGGATACTGTTCTGGAATTTGGATTATACAATTTTCAATCTCTTTATAACGAGTAGCGTCCATTGAGATGCTCTTCCAGCATCCGACGTTTGTAGAAAGAATAATCTAAAAAATAAAAGGTCCGAACTGAGCGCCCACATTTGTCGGGCTTTAGCGTAATGCATAAATATTTTGGTTATTTTTCAGGAATATTTTAAAGAAAGCGGAATTCGTCTTTGGGTAATTTATTTCTTACTTCCATATTGGTTTCGATTCGAAACAATGCTTGTTTATCATTTCGCCTGGGATAGGGATGTGATTTTACTAACCCCCTCGATAATCTAATTGCTTGCTGCTGCTTATTCCATAAATAAACAGATGAGAAAAGTTAACTATAGAGATACCTTTTAAGCTAAAAAAGAATCGGCACCGTTTAGAAGCTGATCCTCAATTTCCACATCATTATTAGGTTCTGGATTATTCCAGAATATATATATACAATCCTATCAGCTTCCAATCGCCACTATATTAAGCTATTTTTCATTAAATAAAAATAAGAATAATAGTTGTGGTGGCGATGTTACACTATTCGTTTTCCAACTTCTTTTTCTGGGCGGATGAGATTGATTACAGTTGTCCCTTGGAAAAAAGACTTGTTAATACTTCGCCTTATATCTCTGCAAGATTCAAACTGAGATATCGATGCTTCTACAAGACTTTAATAAGTTGACAATTACTTCGACGCTGATTTAGATGTTTGAACATAGGATTCGAGACGAATCAGGTTGCCCCTCCTTTTCCAAGGCGGAGATTGAGTAATTAGCTTTTTCGGATATCCTTATTTATGTCAACAATTTAGATTCGAGGCGAAAGAATATCACAACCGAGATCAATGTTGAGCCTGAAACGTTTGGTTGACGGATACAAAGCATGAGAGAAAAATTGCAAAGCTTGAAAGCAATGAAAACTGGAAAAATATTGAAAAGTAAGAGAAGTAAGAAAGAAAAAGAACAACAAGTTAACAAGTAAAAGAAAAAAGTCAAGGAAAAGTCATGAATGATCGCTCGATTTCAGATCGACCAGCAGAGGCATGGAAGGTTAGGCACAAATAGGTGTTCAACGATCATATTGCATTGACGCTTGGTTCGTCTCCTTCGACATTAGTGCGACAAGCAAAATTCGAACTTCGTTGAGTTGAGATTCAATTCCATCGCCTTTGGTGCACAATTTTAAACTTTTTCGTCGATGTCAGCAGCTTACACCGACTCATTTGGAGTCCAACCAGCTGACACACACACTGAGCTCACAGCTACCTGCTCAGCTGAAGGATTGCAACAATCATACTTGTATATATAAGCACCTGTTTATTGCCATAATTGCAAGCTTCACAGAAATATACTCATTGACATAATTAATGAAACAAACTATCATTGGCTTGAATTGAAGTTTGTTTCATTTTTTTCTCAGGCATGCTGCAATATCTCGCTTTCTATGTATTACCATTCAACACATTAGAGAATGCAGAAAGATCTATGGTGGTCAAATTTCAAATTTTGATATCGATACAACTGTCACAATTGCTTTTACAAATTGAACATAAACGTGAACTGAAATCCAGCTTTTGTAATATAAAATGGCACACGATCAGTTTACCAGAGGTATGGCTATTGGAATGATTCGTTGTGGTAGAAGTCGTGCGAGTGTTGCCGAAGAGCTGCAACTATCGAGAGTCGTTGTTTGGAAGTGGTGGTGTCGATGGAAAGCAGAAGGAGATGTTAAAAAGAAGAAGACATCTGGTCGACAGACGCACGTCTAGTTTTAGCTGCAAAGAGGAATAGATTTGAGTCAGTCCCAAAGCTAGTCGTACACTGGAAGAGTGCCTCAAATATAGACTGTAGCGTTCGAACGGCTTACCGAAGATTGCGAGAAGCTGGAATTCAATCGCGACGACCAGCTGTCCTAATTCCATTGAGTTTTGAGCACCGCAGAAGACGAATTGCCTGGTGTGATGCCCATCGCTCACGGAATGACCATCACTGGCAGAAAGTCTTGTGGACCGATGAATCGAGATTCACTCTGGATTTCAATGACGGTCGTGTCAGAGTGCTTCCTTCATTCAGAAACTTTGTGAATCCATGCCATCTCGGATTTCTGCATGTATTGGAGCTAGAGAGGGGCACACGCGCTATTAAAGTTGAATCTGCTACATGCGTTGTTTTTCTGTGCTAGCGACTTGGTGGAGATTGTGACTAAATTATCAAGGTATCATACATACATGTATATATACCAGTCAAAAATGAAAGAAGTTAAAGAAGTAAATGTTTCAAAAATTTTCTCAATGAGTATACGAACTTTTTTTTTACGGATTTTACGTCACTTTTTACCCCTACTGGGGCCTTGGACGGTGCTGACTTAAGTCAGACTTTGTGTGGAGCGTTGTGGTGCTTTGTAGTCCGGATGCCCTTCCTGCCTTAATAAATACATATACATGCATGCACATGGATACTACTATTTACCAGCTGGTTCTTGTTTCCAATTCCAAGTTGCCCAAAGAAGTTTTTCCCGACGGTGTGAACTGATCCATCAGAGCACAAAGCAATACTATGGTTGCTTCCACAAGAAATCTGGAAAAATAATTTGAAGTTATATTGAGAGCGGAAATGTAGCGACAACTCTCTGCAGTTATGTAATAGCATAGATTTAATATGGCAATCGCAGCGGCTAACATCTTCTCCATCTATTTACCATTTTATCTCGGTCAATATTGATGCTCACATTAATCTTGCTCATTTAATTAGTTTTGCTACACTACGATAATCCCATAAGAAACGTAATATCCAACACGAAAAGATACAAACATGATAAATACCAATTAATGCCGACCCGAGCACGAAAAAACACGAATTTTGTGAGATGCTCTTCAAAGTATATCTTTGTAGGATACAACACCCATTCGCGGACACTAATAAGTTATGTACTGTGCATATATGTTAACATGCAGTCTGTTTCTCACAATGCAACAATCTTTCAATGCAGATTCTTATAATGTGAAATATTGAAGAGTCGATATTATTACAGAATATTATTTAGTTATCGGATGAAAAGTACCTAAAATTCCATTGTAATAAATGCGAAATCCCACCTGTTCGCAGCTATATGGTGCATAAGGTGGAGGTATAATATTTATTGCACTCTTTTTTTCCATGTAATTTATTCATGTGATTTGGGATAAGTAGGGGAATCTAAACTCATAAATTCATATTAAATCATACTCTTCTACAGTCGACTATCTATGTAGGCGACACGGCAGGTTGGTCCCTGCCGAATTGATGGATATGTCGCTAGCTTTCGATTTAAGCGATCGTTCGATACAAGCGATGACAACAGCCGGTCCCAAAGTGTCATTCATATCAAGAGTCGACTGCACTTTTATCCAAAAAACAAGCATTTGAAAATCATTTCATGTAATTTCATTGATTTTACAAAACCCTTTACCATTTATAGGATGAATGGCGCATGTACATGTAGAGGGACATTTCTTGGAAGTGTATTTGAACCCTTGATGAAAGTAAAGAGGACCAAAACGCTGGGTTTTAACCTGTATATATTTGGAATTTCGGCCTTAAAAGGGAGTGCTCAATTCTTTTGAAAAATGACTAGACTGTAACTTAGTTTCTTATAAACATGAAACTTCTAAATAATTGCACATGCTTTGGCATTTCAGAAGTAATATTTGGGTTATCCTAGAAATTAGTCACCCTTCACACATAATTTATAAACAATATTTTCTTTTAATCTTTGGCGCCACAATACCTGTGTTTTGCATGTGGCAAAACCTGGTTAACATCTATGTACCGGCATGTCCACCATTTTTAGAGATGAGAAATATTTACAACGGACAACACAGCTTCGCAGGACAGTCAACTAGGCTGTGCATTTACAAACACGAACACGATCAATTCATCTCGAGCTATATTCATTTGAACGTGAATACAATCATGAACACGATCGTGCTCGCATATCTCTAATGTAAACCAAATGACTCATATGAAACGATTACTTCATTCATTTAAATTTTAAAATCATTTAATTTAACAGTCAATATTCCATAATTTCAATTGAAATTTAATGCAAAAAATAACACAAAATTACAAAAATGTCAAAATGTCAAAATTACAATTTTCTGAAATTTCAGTTCTATCAGAGCTGAATCGTCATCATTCCTCGGTTGTAGTTCATTCAGATCATCCTCTCCCATTCTTTCCTCATGCTCATAAAACATTTATAATTCGCTACCTATTCATTGATTTTTCTTTCATAATTTCGCAACAGGCACAGTTCGTCTATAAAAGCTAGAAGACATTTTAAGAGCTTCATATACATCTTTTTGTTTCATCTTGTTCATCTTTCAGTAACATGACTTATTCTATAAGTATTTCATTTGTCACTGTTAAGGCCTCCAATTACATTATCGCCCAAACTCTTTTGAATTTTCTATTTGCCTTCTTTGTACAAATTTTTCGTCATTGATTCTGCATTTCCTTTTCTGGTTATTGCTGCATGTGTTGCACGGAACATGCAGTTCGATTTTAGTCATGCATAGCTTTTACTGTGTCATCACAGCGCAGCAGCCATAGAATTCGACTTTCTGTTTGACTAGTATGGAAAGATTGGAACATATAACGTTAATGAAATGGCACAATCTGCTGACATCATAGAAGTAGATAATAGTGCACTAGAATGGAAGTTTGATATCTTGTCTATGTACAATGATGGCACATGGAAAAATCTATGGTTTGTAGATCAGCTTAGATCTAAAACATTGTATCATAGTCAAACTATTTGCCAAGTTGGTTGTGGAAGTTGTTGACATCAAATTACAGGATTTTCATGAAGATAATTGCAAGTGAGATGGTGGCATTGTCTCGTGTGAAATAGTCTACTATTCCATGGATCAATATACTGCGTCTATTTGTAGCAGTCATTGACAACTATTTTCCAGTTTTTCAACACTGGAATACGAATTGAAATTTGGTTCCCAGAGTCATTATCGGAAGTGGTCGGTGTGCTGTTTGTGAGAACATCTGAAGAATTCAAAGATAAAAATTCTAATTTTTGGATAATTTCTCCGTCTAGCGGTTAAGAAACCTAGCGTTTTTCTGGAATAAACACATCGAACGCTTCTTTAGCGACAGTCATTTATCAGATACATGAAATGTCGCTGGAACTTTTCAATTAATCATTGAATGACTTATGTAATTTGTATTTTGGAGGCTCATATTCGAAAGCATGCAAAGGTATTGAAAATTGTTCAAATATATTGAACAGGGGAACCCTTCAAAGTAAAATGAATACTGTAAGATTTCTTGGCGTCTGATTTCAAGCTGGAGCAATGCATGCTCTGTAAATCGACATTACAAGTTGCATAAGTGTCTGATTATACTCTTGATAGATTATAGGAGCGATATTTCAAAATGATGAACGTACAGAACGTTTTAAAGGATTTCCTTCTTTGTCATCCTGTCGCCGCAGTATTTCGTAAATTCATTATTACTTTTGTGTACATGGTCTTCAGACAAAGGGCAACAATCCAGATCACAAATTGACTTGATAATTTAAAGTGCCAAACGGAAAACAAGAAAACCAGCTCGCAAAATTTGCTTTTTGCCCCAACTAAGTTCCCCCGGCGTGTGCCATAATTTTCATGCAATTTCCATTCTAGGACTTTCTATGGTATTGTTAATTTCTATGGCTGACATAATACCATAGCAATCGGGCAATGAGCAGCCAGTTTAGCATCAAACACGCCCATGTCTGAAGTTTCATTGATAGTTATCAACCGGATCACACAGCAAAGAGACACAGACGATGTCAAGTTCTACAGAGAAGTTTGTGAACGTTTTTGCGTGCTCCAGCTAACTTTTTTTGATAATGATCGGACTGCCCAACATTATCGAGAAAACTTTTGCGCAATGATCTGAATTCTTCGAATCTGAAGGAATCGTGGCGATCGGAGCATTTTAAAGGAATTCAGAGCAATCCGCAAGCGACGCACAACTATTTTTCCCATCTCTGCAAGGTATTAAGAAATTCTTTTTGCCCACTTTATAAGTTCCTTCATGTGCCATTGTTTTGAATCAGCTTGCACTTCTAGCAAATTGATATGCTCAAGCAATCTAATTCTGTGGCAGCAGCACATTCCGTGTCTGAATATCTACGTCAGCGACCGCGATGCTTGTCTGAAATGATTTGTGTTCGTCATTTGCTAGTTTCTCAGATATTCAGCATATTTGCACCTGACGAAGATTTCGGCTGAAAATATGTGCTATCATAAAACTTTATTCGAGTTTCAACTCCCTTGCTTAACTCGATCAAAAGGAGGAAGAGATTCCTGTTGCAGATTGCATTTTTGAGAAAGGAAGGATTCTCACACTTGAAGCGAATGCGAATCTTGAAGTCAACAGTTAGAAATGGTAAAAGAACTTTGAAAATGTAACATTGGATGAGAGAGCTGAATACTTTGAACATAGCAATGTGGTTTGCACTACGGGCGATGTCCCGAGATGAAGGAGAATCCATAGACTTGATGAAAATTCCGACTAAGGTCAAACGGATGATTTAGAGTTTCAAAGGGACATTTAATTCAGATCTCTCGAGGCGAAAGTTCTTACAATCGCAGAGAGAGAGCCAAGTGAACGAATTGAGTACAAATAAGGACGAATTTAGATTCGGAATGTACGATTCAAATGTTTTATCATTCCGCAATATAACTTACTGGCTCATAGCATTGTTTTTAAAGGCAATTTCACAAACCGCAGCACAAAAAAATAACGCATCTTTATTTGGCGGATAGTGAATGATTATTGTTCAAAACTATGTCACTCTCTTGTCCAGATATCTCAGATTACATCATCCCAAACATTCCTCAGACTGAACTTCACTTCAAAACGGAAAATTAAACCTTCCTTTTTTGTATCCGTCATTACCCTTTCCGTTGGTCAACGAAATATTTCGGCGAGAATAACAACAAACTTAGCGTAAACAATTGTGGCCCTTTCTCTAAATACTTTTATTACTGTAAATTGTGTCCTGTAATTGTAACTTGTAAGCTGGACATTGTAAATTGACTTCTATAAATTGTAATATTTAAATAATCTGTTTTTTGTGGAATTGTGTAGTATATTGTTAAGATAAATCATCAAAGTAGGCTACCCTAGTCTCTAAAACTCCGGAGAGAGAGAGTTTATTAGAAGACCGTTATGTTTCTCAGTCAGAGCAGTTGTGTTCCTATTGCATGCAGTTTTACAATCGATAAGTTGCAGGCTGGGAAGGTAATTGAGATGAGGCGAAGATTACAAGAAGAAAGTGATGTGGAGAGAGGTGCTAAAATCAAGGAGAACAGCAGCAGCAAACCATTTGTCAGCGTGCATCGTTCATTGATGATCAGAGTGAGTTGATTGATGACACCGTTACAGAATGAAGCAATGATGACAATCAATATCAGAGAAATTGACAGCATTAAAATCTATACAAATGGGCATTTAATTTTTTACTTCTGAGTTTTACTGAGCTGTGAGCATGGAGAGTGGACACTTCAGGGGTTCAACCTCTACAGCAAGCGCTCTCTAGGCCAAAGCATCAGTCACTGAGCCACTTACACCTGCAACTGAGCCATGAAATAGACAACAGTGATGCAACAGTTGCACGGCTTTTGTGATAACACGTTGAGGGCTGTGATTGGATAACAATCAGTCAAATACATAATTGCTCCCCCTCCGTAATTCTCTTCCTCTTAATTCTCCGTTCTACCCTCATTTTGGAGATCATAGTCTTTTTTATCATTATAAACAACATTATGGTTTTTGCCAAAGTTATACACCAAAGCTCGTTTATGGGTACCTATGGACTGTACCTATCTATACGAAAATGCGGATTAATGAAGCAGCATGTGAAGTGGGCTCGGCGCTTGGCAACTGATGTTATTGTTTGCTTTCGATCTGCTGTGCGGCGAGTTATGTCATGAATTGGAAACATGCTATCATCCTACTTGACGTTACATTTCTTTGAATATTTGTGGAAAGTCGAGCGTTTTGATCAGAATACTCAGGAGACTACAAAAATATCCTGGCAGTTACATTGGTCTGGTACAGCACATTGGTTCCATCAAGAAAAGATAAAATAAGACACGTTAAATCTTGCGTGACTATCCTAAATTATTGAATCATCGACTTAGTAATTAAGTAGCTAGTAACTTGATTAGGGATTAAATCATAAATTATAAATCATCCTCTGATTGCCTAACCTTGAATAAATCAAACGATACATGAAATTCGTACCAATGCCCATCCACACGGCCTGGCTAAGCCTTTAAATGAGTCATCATCTTTGTCGTCTGTCTGAAGTCACGCCAGATTCGAAAATCATTTCCTATGTTCGATGAATGGTTCAGCAACAGTCTCGTTACTGACATTGACAGTTAATTGTTTTATTACTGACATTGACACGGAAAAGAATGACATGCAATAAAAGTATAAATAAGATAACAATGTAACAAAGGCCTTTATTTTGGAAAGAAATAAAAGCGAAAATTTTCCCAACGTTTCGATCATAGTCTCTTGAGCATTCTCAAGGGTACACAGATAAAAGATTAACGACTGGATTACATACATGAACTGACTACAAAATTTGAAAATCATAGAGTGGAAACTAGGCTAAAAGGACTAAAGTAAATCTTACATTTGCATAGCTAACTTATATGCATAGCACAGTTTACTAGATGTCTTGTTTTTTACATACAAGTTTCAAATTTTGTAGTCAGTTCATGTATGTAATCCAGTCTTTAATCTTTTATCTGTGTACCCTTGAGAATGCTCAAGAGACTATGATCGAAACGTTGGGAAAATTTTCGCTTTTATTTCTTTCCAAAATTACGTCTCAAAAGCCTTTATTATTGTTTGAATCATTCTATTTATCTTGTCACACTGGTTCCAAAATAGATTTTTATAGCCACAAACTCCGCGTTTTATCCCACAAAGACCGGTAGCACGGACCCCGAAATGACCTGGCTTGTTGCATCTAGAATGGTTGGAAAAGTTGAAGCACTGCACAGTAGGTTGCTCTGTATTTACTTTTCTGGCTTTAGTGTGTGGCTGTTGAAATAGTCAGAATACGTTAACGCTGAACAAGCTGCTGTGCAGTTCTTCAATAGTTGTACAGTTATGTGTCCCTGCATGCATCCATTGTAACATGCAAAGGCCTCCAAGGGTAGTGCAGGGCTGCTGCTAGTTTGGTGCTGGGTGATTGTTTCTGCTCTGTGTTCTACTGCATCTTTTTTCCCAACCTGAGATATCTCTGGTTCAGGGGAAGGTCTGGTGACCATGGAGAACAGCTCCACTAACAGCTGGCAAAGACCGGGATTCCTTTTGAGACCACGTAGTTGATGGCTGCGTCTGGGGCAGCGCTAGTTCTGATCAGGTTATTTGGTGTCAGGGTTGGGTTCCAGCTCCAACCCCAACGAGCTAGTGCTCATTACTAGGAAAGACATCCCTGCATCTGGCAGTGTCTCCCTGAGATGCCAGAGTCAGGAACCGGGGTTAAGGACCTTGATGGGGACCTTCCCATAAGAACAACTATGTTCCTTGCCGACTTAATGGAGTGTTCATGTATTCCTGCATCCTTCGTAACACATCAGGGCTTTCAATGGTGGTACAAGGATGCTGTTGGTGTGGTGCTTGGTAGATTGGGCTAGATTGTTGCTACTTTAGGTCCTACTCCGCACCTTCGAGTGCATATTTTACTGCAGTGCATTTCTTTAGTCTATTCAGCAATTCTAGAAATCACTAGCTAGTTTAGGTCTTCCCAAGCCGCGATGACGAGTCTAAGCCTGCTAAGGAATTTCGTGAGTTCAAAAATGTTCCGGTTATCTTCTATTCCATCCCTAGGCGCACTGGCACTCTTCAATCTTTCAAAATTTTCGGCTCTCAATAGCTTAGAACACTCACTTGGGTGATAGGAAGTGATACTCGCAACTTCA
Organism: Prostheceraeus crozeri; assembly: GCA_907163375.1. Taxonomy (NCBI): domain Eukaryota; kingdom Metazoa; phylum Platyhelminthes; order Polycladida; family Euryleptidae; genus Prostheceraeus; species Prostheceraeus crozeri. The sequence goes on along the minus strand of CAJQUW010008070.1, from coordinate 7,648 downwards.
GTCTTTGAGGTTGACAAATGGAATCAAAGGTATCACGTTCGCCAACCGCGGTCCAAACCTTGGGATTGATGCCCCATTGGTAGAGACGATTATCGCTGGTCAGACAGAGCTGCAAGTGAACAAGAGTATTACTATTAATAAAAGCAAATTTCACTGAGCATGTAATAGTATTCGTTGCTATGAAAAATTTCCATCATCGTAACCGAAATGAAATGTTTTGAATAAATTTAATGACGAAGACATAGGCCCAGGTGTGAAACGTCTTATCGATGCCTCAGTAACGTCATTGGTCATTGGTAACGGAGGTTTTGTGGGGTTTTGGTATGAGGTGACCCACAGTTAGCGTAATTGAAAGGATATCACAAGTCTATTCAGACTATATATGTTTATACCACAAAATATCACGTTGATTGTGTCCATGACATTTACATGAATCAACTTGCATGCACATTTATGACATATTAGATTGGACACCATTAGCATCGATAGGATATCCAGAATTAGCTGACGTTGTCAAAAAGCATTCTTTCATCTTTGCAGGGCCATTCAAGAAACAAAATGGACCGGAGACGAGACACGATAATTCGGCGACGATTGTTAACCCTTAGAATGAAAACAGATCAAAGAGAACTGTTGTTTGCAAACATCTCAGAGATGGTATCCTCCAGATGCATCCTGGATGATCAGAGAAGTATCAGAGACGAATCCTGCCTGGGTCTCTCGCATGTCAAACTGCCTTATGTCTGCGCTTCTCGATGTGCATGGTACAGGGTGCCGCCACTTGTCTTAGGATAATATCTTGCAACGTTCCGCAGTCTGGGGTCTCGGAGAACGATGACTTTAGCGATTGACGCCTACTTCCATGTATTCCATGGAAGTGGGATACAGGGTTCCACAGGTCTAGGTAACCTTGGTCGTAGGTTCGAATCCTACCATCCGCACATCTTTTCCATTGCAATTTGATCAATCATTCATTTAATTTCATTCTTGCTAATTGCATTCACGACATGGCTTAAGATGCTTTGGTGGATAATCGATCCCCGCTACTTGCCTTAATGTCGGCGGTCATAATTGTAACGTGTTATTTATTCATTGATTATTATTGCCTTGACAACTGATGTGTGCTGGTGAGGGTTTGACCCTGCCAATTGACACAGTCGCATAAGTGGCTCGTAGCTCAGTTGGTTAGAGCACAGTTCTAGTTAACCTTGGTCGTAGGTTCGATTCCTACCAGCCGCACATCTTTTGCATGGCAATTTGATCTATCGTTTATTTAATTACATTGTTGTTAAATGCACTTCTAGAGGTTCGGTTTCTCATGGAGCGATTCAAAGAGATCAACACTCCCCTACACTGGGCTTCTTCGATCTTGAGGAAGTCTTCGATCGGGTATCAATTCGTTCTTGCTGCGTTTCGGAAGCTTGCGTGCAGTGGGTTCAGCGATGTAGTCAGCTGCGTGCAGTAACGTCAGGGAAGTCATTGGGGTTGCTCTTGAACCTGATACAATGCGCGAGTCATGTTTTCGACGGCTCGGAGATGCTGTGTGCAGCAATGAGCGAGCCAGGGTGGACCTTTACCGTCACTGCTCCCCACTGCGTACTTGGATGGTGCTGATATAATACTTCAGATGGAGCATTGTGATACTTTTAGTTCTGATGCCTTTCCTGTAGACCCCCAATGACAAGTTCAAGCTCGACACCAAAAGATTAGGCCACGCACATGACCAATAAGTCACGGAGTAAACTGCAACGATCCCGACAGAACTAGTAGGTCAGCTTATCTACATGCGGCAATGCAGCATTGCGTACACCGAAACGAAGGGAGTAGCACAGAATATGCTGATGCTGATATCTATGTATGACACAAATTGCAGTACATTGTCAGCTCTACAATGTCCCTCTACTCTGCCAGCGCAGCAACAGCTTCCGTAATCGTAATTAACGTTGCATTTTTAGCTGATACCATGGTAGCAACTTGATGATGGGAAATAAATCTTTCTTCAAACAAATATATATTTAGAAAATGCCACCATCGGGCCATGTAAAGTCAATCACAATATTTCGTCGTGTAACTGTGCGCAGTTGCCGTGTACTGTCTTTGTACTGTTGTAGCAAATGTCTTTGGTCGAGAAAGTGATACTACATACTGATGATAATAAACGTGCAAACTGATAACACAAGACAGCTAGCCGACATTTCTTGACACATGCCTATCTCTGAAAATGTTGATCGTAAAACAAAAGACTTTGACACTACTTAACAATACTCACACTGTGGAAATGTTTGGTGGCAATTAATTTAATCGGCAAAGAAACAGACTTTAGAAGAATTGGAAGACTCGACTTCTGCAAATCCTCTGTCCCAAGTTGACCAAACTGATTTCCGCCGAATAGGAACAGACGACCCTGCAAAGAAACAAATTACGCCAATATCATTGCATCATGTACATGGGACTTAGAGCTTCTCTTGAATTATTGAATGAAAAGTGATGAATTAAGAATTTTCGTTACTAAGTTGCTGTAAAAAAGATGTCAGCTATCTTGACAAAGAAGTACATAGCTGGCATATAGCGCATTTTGTTTTGTAACTACCTTGCTCGCAATGGCATTCACTAAAACAAGACAGTAAAGGATAGCACATAAGTGACTGTAAAGTATGCTACCCTAAAATCTAAGGGAAATTGTGGGAGATAAATATCCATTTCTGCCACATGAATTCAGAGTAAGCGGCACTTGTATTACTAAAAATCAATTTAACTTGAGTATTAAGATACACTTAAATATTATATGCTTCAGCAATTTCAAAAAGCTTAAGATTTTGACATACCCAATTTAGGCTTATACAAGCACTTTGAAAACCGAAGTATAAACCTAGAATCACTCCAATCAAAAATGCAATTCTACTAAATCTGATATAAATTCATTTTTTTGTTTTCAATGTGCTGAATTGTTTCATTATGTTGTTGTTATGTATAAATTCTGATGCCATTAAGCCACGGCTTAAATCAATAGATCACAGTATCCAATATCCAACTTCTCTGTCGCTGCCCTGGCAAACTGGGAGAGACACTAACTGAACAAGCAATTTAAACGCAGAAAGATTGTCATATGAACTCAAGACATTTACATACGAATAAGGAAATTATTCAAATCTCGTTATCTCAAATCTGTCAAGCTCTGATGAGATTCAAATTATTCGATTATTTCTATGTACATGGAGATGTCTTGATCTGAGATTAAGATCCGTCCAAAAGTTTGAATCATTTGTTCTTTTAAATAGGTCATGCTGTACTGATGTCAGTTAAAAACTGCAGTCTACTGCTCCCATCATCTCACAAAATGCGCTCGATTCAAGCATAGGACATAACTCCACCAAGAAGCCACTCTCTAGGTCCCCATAAATCATATAACAATCACGCCGTGTTTTCTAGTTAATATGCAAACAAACTAGAAGAGTAGATCATTAATTTCAAAAATTTTTCTTTTACCTTCTTGCAAGTGATAAGTTATAATCTGATTGAAAATTAAGATGAAATATTAATAATCATCAAATTCATGAAATATGAGAGCTTTATTGAATTTAATCGGAAACTCTTCATATATGCCTAAAGATACAAAACTTCAATTTTTTAGAAATTATTTCAGCCAATGTATGAATTCTTTGATCACAAAATCATAAATCATCACGTTCATCCACATCAATAAATAATAACGTTTGTTTGATTTATCCACAAAATAAATCGGTTGGCCTATGGACATGCCAGTTCAATTCAAGAACTTACGCTTGATTGTGGAGCTTCACTCACCGCCAATGACAGAGAAATTGCAATGAAGAGGCTTAGTTATATAGCGACACAGTGAGATTCGTGATGGCGAAGATCTGACCTCCTTATCACTTTCTTTTAGTTCGGTGACCATATCAAGTTTGTAACATTACTTTCATCGTTTATGTGATGCGACGACTCACTCGCCTTTCTCAGCTGTCAGGTGAAGCTCTCAGGTGAGTACTGCGCATTTGATTATCGTTATCAGTGTAAAATAATGACGTCAGCATAATCCATTCATAACAAAGTTTCAAATTCATAAAGTATATGATCAACAGGACACGACGAAGAACAGGTCAAAAAGAAAAATCAATGCACCTATAGAAGTGAAAGAGTCCGTCTACCTCGCATCCACTTATGAGGTAGGAGCTTTCAGTCCTCTAGGATGCAAGGTTGTAGCAAGGATTCTGCAGATGCACGACTCCAAACATCTCTCAATATCGTGGATATTCCACTTGAAGCTAGACGCATGAGGTTCTCCGTGACTAATCACGTGAATATACACATGTTTGTGCAATCTTTATATAGATAGGTGATCTTGCACACAAGAAGCTTTCTGAAGCCTAGGTTAGGTTTTAATTATTTTGACAATATTGCGTCACAGATTTTCTGATTTTCAAATTTTGTTCTTGTGGTTTATAATTATGTGATTCTTTGCACCGATGAAGATAACCGAATGAGTGCGTAAGTACCGTTAAGACGCATATTTGTGCGTGCAATACACCAATAATGGAAATCATGAGGTGATTTTTTTAGACGTGTTTGGTCACCACAGACCGCGGCGCTATTGGATGTTCTGGGGCGACCGCACAGAAACTGTGTCAGTGAGTTATTAATGACTAGGTAATTTCAATGAGTGAATCTTACTGTTAGAGATTTGTTAGCCTAACGGTGTTTCTGTGTGGTCGCCCCAGGTGACGGGCCATGACGCCGAGTCATATAAGGACCGACCTGCAAAATAAATAAGCATGGAGGAGAAAAGAAGGAGATATTCGAAGTCTGACGAAAAGGGGATTTCAAATACATGTATATTCTTCTAAGTTGGCATTAAATGAAGCATGAAGTAATTTAAATTTCTGTCTAAACCAGGGTTGGCCGGTAAAAACCTGGTAAAAACCACCAGCTTTTGTCACCATTTATCGGCTAAAACTGTCAAAAACTGGCTAAAGCTATTTTTCCAGCATTATTACTTAAGTTTTTTGGGTGCATACAATGTAAGGGATCATCGTCACTCCTTACTTTATTGATGAACGTTAGTCGCAATAAGTTCATTCTACTTTTCATCATTCGATAAACATTTAGGGCTGTATTTTCACAATTCAAACCTATCAATATCATATTTCAATCATGAATATGTTCCAGGTATAGGTGTAAGAATTTGAATTACTACAAAAAATATTGTTATAAAGCTGTTGTGCATTATTCTTTCAAGCGTGCGCGCATGTTGTTGCTTTACGAATTTCATTCATTGTAAGATGCAACAGACGTCCATGCTTGAAGGAAATCACTTGGCTCAATATAAAAGATCGAAAACAGGCATTCCATGAAGCTAGAAGGGTAGGAAAATGTAGAAATCTGGCCTCGGATTTCTACGATTAACCTCCCTGCTGATCTCATAGAATACGTGTAGCTTGTCTTCTAAATCTGTGGCAAATGTCCCATACCCATTGTGATTACACGAATATTACTATGAAATTTATCCTGAACTCCCAGAAGGACTAGATTAAAAATTTTGCCCTTCAACATTTTTCATGTCATGGTAATTTATCCCCACATGTTTAGAGGATAAGGTGATGTTAAATGAATTTAAAACCGAAAGTAAAGTTTTGATTTGAGTTCAAAATATGGAAATTTCAAGAACTTTAAACAAACTTGTATATCACAATAATGTCAAAATTGTTTGTCGCTCTCAGATTCTATTAACAAGATCAATTTTGCAGCTTACTGGACATGTTCCTTTGTTGAGATTATAACTGAAGCTGTTCAGGCATACATTAAGCCTCACTTTATCAAGATTGCTGGTGCGAACTATGTTATTTAATTATTATTTGTTCTTACAAATCATGATTTCCTGCTACAGTCACAAGCATTAGTACATTTAGTATGTTTCCAAAAAAAGTAGAAATGCATTCTAAGTGACTGTTGCACATTGCTTGATTTGGGAGGTGAGATTTTCCGGTGCAGAGACTTTTTGATAGAGTGTTTTCTCTGCGTTCATGAGACCTGGGTTCGAATCTAGATCTGATGAAACCTAAGCTACTATTAAAATACACTCTGCATTCTTGCTGAACACTCGGCACAGAATAATGACAGTGGGATTATTGAAGCTCGTCCACATGAAGAAAGTGGTTTGCTTAATTTAGTTGTATGTATAAAATAGTTCTATTCATATATTTATTTTCATTTTTTCATTCATTTGATGATAATTCTGCGAGTATCTTATGACTTCTGTTACATGAAGCAAAGAGCCAAAATGGTGCTGAAGTCTACATTTGTTCTTAAATCACAAGAAAATGGCAGAATTATCATAAAGAAAGACAACATCGTTTGTCGTTCTTTATAAAAACCTGCGTGGTTCCATGACTGAATGTCATGTTTTGGAAGATAAGAGTTGCAAACTGCAAACACGCATGCACCATAATACTTAAACCGCTGTCGATCATTTCGTGAAGAAATAGACTGATTTTTCGGAATTTTAGTTTTAGCCGGGTTTTTCCAGTTTTTGCCGGTTTTTACCTGCTTTTTACCACTTAGTGGCAAAAACCAATTTTAGCCGGCAAAAAGCCAACCCTAGTCTAAACACTTAGTAAGAGTCTTGTCCGAGTGAAAGCCCATTGTCTACATTCCGGAGCAAGACAATACCGTTCGCCATGCAACCGACAATACGTTGAATGACCTTTCATGTCACCTATGTCTATTAAAAATCATCATAAACTTTCACAACAGTGTACAACATGGACAGCACTTATTTCCTTTCATTTGTTAATAATTACCTTTAGACCATAAGCTAGGCAACAATACTCACAGTTTCTAGATTAGTTTTTTGTTTTATTGTTGAAAAGTCACTCATTAAAGGTGTCTGAAAGCTAAATGCATGTTCAAAGAACTTCTTTAACATGACATTTGAACAAAGTGACAAATTCTGCAGCAAGAAGCACACTTCACCTACATGTAACTGCACCTGTTCAAGAGTCATGACCAGGCAGCATTGCAATGCGTTCAGTTCAGGGTGCATTGAGTCACGTTTAAGATCCGAATCCAAGAGACCGTCTAGTATCCGCCAGGATATATTTGATGAACTATTTGATAAAATTTAAATATCAGAAGTAGCAGGAACATTGCCTCCTTTGATTTCGGTGAAATTCCGAATGAGATTGTTCCAATAACAGAATCCGGGCTCTCAAACAATACAGTTCAACGTAGCAAAGTGCGTCAAGGTAAGAAAGTTAAAAAAACAAGCTAATGACTAGTTAATTTTCAATAGGTACAAAGTATGATTTAAAAGAAAAGTTTTATATCTTAAAATGTCTAAAAATTTTAAAAATACTTACTAGAAGGACAAACAACGCTTCTCCTCATGTGTAATGAATTGGCGAGTAAGTCGTTCTGTTCAAAATTATGTTTATCACTTATATATTGAAAAGATCCTATTTAACAGTCTGCCCATTCAGATGATAAGAGGACAGTTCTGTTTCCAATCAAAATACCAGATATAGCTAATAACACAGCGGATGGGATTACGCTATCTAAAAATCTACCAGGATGTTGTAAGAGAAATTAATATTAGTTCCTTATGCTAAAAACGGTGAAATAGAATATGAATAGA
>CAJQUW010008069.1:0-47469 GCA_907163375.1 Prostheceraeus crozeri | reverse complement strand
TTGGGATGTTTTGGGCTCTAGCGTGATTCACAAATGACATGAGGTTTGAGTGAACTTCCCTTTTAGACTTTTCCCATGGGGGTTTTGGAATCACAATGTAGCAGTGATCATTATGTAGAATCATCTCTTGAATGCGAATAAATACAATGCCGTCTCCTACGTTAATGACACGGCAAGAGTTGGATAGGATAGCGCGATGTAACCTTCGTAGTTGAAAGCGCTCTAGAGTTATCTGAAGTTGACGTTTCGTATCATGAAATGTAACACACTGACTTTTCCATGATACATAGAGGCATGCTGATAATTTCCACATGATTCAAACCTGAGTGAAGAATGGTATGCCTAAGAAAGAAGGAGAGAGTCATGTTCATGTGTGGCATGGTGAGTGCACATTTTATTTCTTGATACGGTGGCCGTTAGGCCTTGGTCTCATAAAGACCGATGGTGCGTTCTCAGTGTGTGTGGAGAGTGTTACTGTAGTTGATCATCATCAACATGGACATCATTTTTAAAGGTCATGGAGACAAGATAGGGATTCAACGTAAACAACCTTCCGTCCCTGCGAGGACCCATGTAGATGGTTTGAATTTTAATTTCGAAGGAGTAGAATCCTTTTCCCAAAATGGGGAGAGGTTTGCAATTGAGTAAGTCGAATTCGCTGCCCTCCTTTTCATGGATGATGAGACAGTGTCTATCCATTTGAACATACATGTATCGTCTTTCCATGATGGGAACTTGTGGCCGCTTCCCATTGTGTCGAACAATTTCTTTGGGAATGGTGAGATTTTCTTTCAGGAATGTTTCAAGAGTATTGAATTGTAACCGTGTCCAATAGTCTAACGGTACACACACGGCGAGTCCATACTTTGTTGACATGACCTTTAGATAAGCCATCCGATGACTTGGAGTTTTTATGGTCACGACTTCTCCATGATGAGTTATCTTTTGATTGAAAGCATTTTTACCCAATGCTAAAGTAAGGGAGTTCAGTGTACCCAGTGCGAGAGCAGAGGAGTTGATGGCTTCGAGCAACTGCATGGTTAGCGCAAGGACGTAAATGATTGCCATGAGCTCAGTCGTCCGTTTTATAATCAGACCTAGCTCCAATCACATGCGTTTCCCTTTTCATGTTTTCCGTCTTTGTTACGTGACAAAGAGTTATCACACGTGAACTTTTGACTGCGTGGGTTGAAACCTTCCCTATGACTGACTGCCCTCTTACAAAGTCGTTCTAGTCCTCACAAAGACTTTAGTGACACGCCCCTTCTAGCGAACAAAGACGCATTCATTTATCTAACAAAGAGCCTGATAGTAATGCACAAAGCGCAATGACTCATGTTGTGACACGCCCCTTTTCTCGAACAAAGACGCATTCATTTATCTAACAAAGAGCCCGATAGTAATGCAAAAAGCGCAATGACTCATTTTGTGACACGCCCCTTTTCTCGAACAAAGACGCATTCATTTATCTGACAAAGCGCAATGACTCATGTTGCTCTATACACCATTACAAAATACTCAGTGAAAAGAAATCTTTATTGCATCTACACAACATGTCGACCATCAAACAAAGTCGTGGATGTAAACACACTCACTTGAATCATGATATGTTTAACAACGTCCGCATTTCCTTCCATCGTCTTCTATTCTCTCCATAATTTTCTCCATATGACGTACATAAAATTGATCACCAAGAGTAATCCATTCTGTGCAATAAGATCCAAAACGAAGTGGTTTTTGCACATCTTTCAACTCTATATAAGCAACGAGTCTACCCTTTACATCTTGAGGTTGTAAACTCTCCATCAATCTTTTGAAGAGAGGAAGGCTTTCAGTTAGCACTACTTTCATATCATTCATCTTCATTTTAAATGTAATATTCCAATCTTGTAAAAATCCATCGAATCCCTGTTGATCAAGTGTCAAATGACACATGTGGTTACTTAGTGTACGATGCGCCATCATAAACGCTGTGACTATAGATTTCACATTGCTTCAATGACTTCCACTATGAATAAAACAGAAATAACAATCATGTTCCACTGTAAGTTTATTCAACATCAGTCAAAATTTACAAGTACAGAATACACTTCACAAAATGATCATCACTCATTCACAACGAGTAAAAACATGTTTTACATAGACCCATGCTGTTGACAATAATATAGATACAGTTCATAAACGTCATAGAGACTACAATGCCAGCGTGAAGAGAGTTTTGCAATGTAGGTGGCTTTATTTCAAGTATTACAATGGGATGGTGGTCTGTAAAGGTGATGGCTCTCACCGAAACATACAGCCATATCAAAAATCATTTCATCTCTAAACTTCTTTTGATCACAATGCATGTGATAGTCTTGTCTTACACGATCTACCCAACATGGTAATTATAAATTATCAATGTGCAACTGAAGTGTTGCTGCTTCTCGTTCAGAATCATTTCCTAATATTTCAACAATATGAAAACCTGACAGCCACCGTTTGAAATCACTTATCAAATACGTTTCATTTACAAATCCAATATGAATCAAAATAGAAGGATCAAGTCCATGCACATGACGCCGTGACCATCCGTCTTTGTGTGGAGGACAGTAGAGGACAGAAATCTATGATATACACTAGCAACAGTTTGATCGCTTTCTCTAATTGCAATAGCACTCAATTCCTGCATTGGTGTTCCGTCACTGTCTATGAAGATGACAACCTACAATATCAAAAAGACTTCATTAAAATATAATACATTGAGCAGGAACTTTACAAGGATGTCTGTCCTTTACATAACAAAATATACATACAACATGATTACAATGTTTTAATTGAACATAACGCGCAAGACTGCGTTTTCCACATTCACTACATACTAACTGATTACAATACTTAAGATTTCTCTTTGGTGGTAACACCACCTTTCTTTGATGCGCGACGACGTTTAGGTTTGGTGACAGGTTCTTGACACTCTTTGACACAAGAATCAATGACTTTCTCAATGTGATCAAGTCCTGTTAACTCAGGTTGATGATGAATTTGAGCAATGCGCAAATTGAGAGAAATCAAATTACCGTCAGATTGATGAGGTCCCACATAAACAGCAGGCACCTCAATATGAAATGAATAAAAGCCTGCACCTAGCGATGACAATTCTGTTTCAACTGACTGTTCAACTGTCACTCCTGAAGTGACTTTACAATACTTGCTTTGCAAAATATAGCAGCGAGTGCCGCGATACAATGGTTTATAATAACAAGTTTTCTTTTCTGGCCACAACTGTAATAGTTCAGTGGGAATAAGAGCCTTTTGCCTCACAACGTCTTCTAAAGTGTCAAGCTGCTGACGCAACCGCTGACGCAACCAATTATCAATAGGGATACTCAGGTTTTGACCGCAACGATTTACTAGCGTATCCACTTTTGGTAAGTATACCGCCGGCGTTTGAAGATAGAGTCGAACACCGCTGTAGCGCACTTGTTGTTTGTAGGTAGGATAGCCGTGAATTACCTTTTCATTTTTCGGATTCCACAACTCGAGATGTTGAGGATTGAGTGATGCAGCAGTTGGAGTAGGATTCATGGCCATGGCAGTCTGTAACGAAAGAATACCACTAAGTACATTCATGATCATCAGAGAAAAGAAAATCCTTAGCTTAGCAGTGACATATGAGGTGGCCCTTAAGAGGACCTTTTGGGGCCTTCACATGATTTAAAGCTTATCACCAAAGTCGAAGTCTTCGTCATCGTCTAGTAAATTAAATGTCTTGGGCTTAGGACCCGAATTAAGTTTCAATTCCCTAAAAGACTTAAAGGTAAAGCGTCTAGGTGGTGGAGGTGGTGATGGTTCAACAAAATAGGCTTGTACAATCATCGGCCACACACTCTCCTGCGTCTCTCTTCCAAAATGTTGGTAAGGTTTAGGCCACACAGTCATGACACTCACTTGTAAATTTGCAAACAGGATTGATCAGACAAAGTTGAGAGGGGAGAATGGCTTGAGCAAGTCACACACGCTTTCCAAGTCAAGAGAATGAAATGAAGAGAAAATGGGGAGACGTCTGCTTTTATAGTCTCCTGCGAATCCACATTTGACACTATGAGAGCCAATCAGATACCTCCGTTTCTCCCCTGACTTCGTTGCGGCAGGGAAAAGGAAGCGCGCGAACGACTGACTCATCATTGCTTTTCCCAAATCTTGTAGTCAAATCTAGTTTAGCACATTGAGTTGAATATGAATGTGTTTTATGCGACATAAGAGCAAGTTGGATCCATGCTCTTGAAATGAATCTGGTCGAGATGCAATTTTCGCCATGTGTCGCTGATAGAAATCTTTTGGATCATGCATCGTCTCTGCAGAATATGATGCAAAATGAAACACTACACGTTCACCTGCATGTTCATCAGTCACTTTCTCAAATTCAATCTCTGTAAGCAATCGACCTTTCACATCTTTATTCATCAAACTGTCCATGAGCTGTTGGAAAACGAAGTAACCTTTAGCAAAAGCAAATTCTAAGTCTGCCTTTTCATGATGAAATGAGATGATGTAGTCCCTAATCACACCACGAAGACTTTGTCGATAAAAACGTAGTGAACAAAATTCATTCGTAAACTCTACTACATCTGTCATCTTTCTTCCTATCAATTCGGAGACATAGCATGAATGACATTCAGGTGTAAAATGTCACGCTGATTCCAAATCTGGTCTCTGTTTTCCCCTCCGAGGCTTCGTTCACCCGCTAGAGCCATTTTTGTAAAATTTCTAACTCTGTCATTTTTTCGCCAATTTCCAAAATTTTCAATGGCGTCTCACATCTAAACGAAGGCTGACATGAACAAGCCGTGTCTTCCACTGAATTTGTCTCACCAATAGCTTTCAAACGAGCTATTGCACGACTTTCTACCGATCTCTAGAACCAAAGTTGGAAGTCTCGTTCCAGAGGGGGGAGGTCAGAACTTTTTCTCTCCGATTGAGCTGGAAACAAGCTCCCAGACCCAAACTTGACCAAAACGTCCGAATTTGCCCTCCGTTTTCCCATCCGATGCCTCCTTCATGTCGAAAAATGGACTTTCTCATCCCAAAACGACCAAAACCTGCCTTTTCTAACTCTGACGTTTTCCTGCCATTTTCCTCTCTAAACCCTGGAAAATAGGACCAAACTGGGCTTTCCACTGCATTTTTCTCACTCTCAACTTTCAAATGAGCTATCACACGACTTTCTACGATCTCTAGAACCAAAGTTGGAAGTCTCGTCCAGAGGGGGGGGTCAGAACTTTTTCTCTCCGATTGAGCTGGAAACAAGTCCCCTAGACCCAAAATTGGCCAAAAAGTCCAAATCTGCGGTCCATTTCACGTGCGAGGCTTCGTTCACCCGCTACAGACATCTTCATAAAATTCTAACTCTGTCGTTTTTCGGGGATGGACAAAAATCTTAAAGTCACTCTCACATCTAAACGAAGGCTGACATGAACAAGCCGTGTCTTCCATTAAATTTTTCTCACTCTTAGCTTTCAAATGAGCTATTGCACGACTTTCTACGATCTCTAGAACAAAAAGTTGGAAGTCTCGTTCCAGAGGGGGGAGGTCAGAACTTTTTCTCTCCGATTGAGCTGGAAACAAGCTCCCAGACCCAAACTTGACCAAAACGTCAAGATTTGCCCTCCGTTTTTCCATCCGAGGCCTCCTTCATGTCGAAAAATGGACTTTCTCATCCCAAAACATCCAAAACCTGACTTTTCTAACTCTGACGTTTTCCTGACATTTTCCTCTCTAAACCCAGGAAAATAGGACCAAACTGAGCTTTCCACTGCATTTTTCTCACTCTTAGCTTTCAAATGAGCTATTGCATGACTTTCTACGATCTCTAGAACCAAAGTTGGAAGATCGCTGCCGAGGGGGGGGGGGGAGTAGGGACCAGTTTCCTCCTCTCGGACCCATTCCTCCCAACACATCCTTGACCATCTCCGTTCCTCCTTCCAGAGGGGGCCTGAGTCAGCATGATGACTCATCGTTGCACATTTTGCACTTCCTTTTGGGATGTCCTTACTACTCAAAACCGCAAAATGGATAGTGCGAAATGCACTTATTGTCAGATGGTAAGCATATCGAAGTGCGCATTTTCGAAGCCATTCTCTTCTTCGTTCATGCAATTTGTTGCATTTGTATATCGCCTTCAATTTGTTCAGTTTTGAAGGTTATCCTTATTTGTTGAACCCGTTTATGGTTGCTGTAATATTGTAAGAACTCTGATTTTATCTAATATACAATAGGCTGAATAAATAACTAGACTAATGACGATATTTTGCCTGATTTTCCAAACATAACCCTTACATTGAAAGATAGCATTGAAAGATAGCATTGAAAGATAGATTGAAAGATAGCATGTTCATACTACCAAAAGTTATACCATAACGAACTTTATATACAGTCAAACCTCGCTTATGTCACCCTTCAGTTATGTCCCAACCTCCTATGAGTCACCAAATTATTTGGAACGGAAATATTTGTGTGCAGATCTCAGTCATTTACGTCACAACCTCCTGTTTATCACTTATCACATATTTTCTCGGGAACGAAATCATTTGTTAGCCTACTATGTACCTCATTTATGTCACCGCAGAATCTACAGATGGAATCGTAAAAGTAGTTAGTTTTGCGGACGCGCTGGTAGTGGATGCGAACATGGATAGGAACATGCTCCGAATTACCAATCGGAACATGTTTTGAACATGTAAATAGGAACCGCGTTCCGATTGATAGCCGAATTGAGATCATACTTAATAATTCGGTACACCTATTTGTGTGTTGGGATCGGAACGGCTTGTTCCGAAATTGAATTAGAATAGGGATGCGAACATCTATTTTGGAACTTGAACAGATGTTTGTTTTGAGACTGCTTGCTCAAATGCGACAATTGTGACCATTGTGACTATGATGACAATTTTATTTATTTTCATAATGCGTTTACAGATCAGAAATTATGTTATGAATGTTTTATTATTTGCTAATCAGAATCCCATTTACAGAATTTGTGAAATAAAAACAAGAGGTTTACAATGTAAGTGTAATTAACCATAAAAATTGAAAGAAGGTAAGTCACGTCCCTCGGGGGACTCCGTTAACTTCAAGAAGTCCTCGGTCCATTCGAGGAATGTTGCATTGTTTGTGAAGTCGTGTTCACACTCGTGTATAGGACACTTCGCCGACAGTCCTTTTCTCCTTTGGAGTGCTGTCGCTGTCAGAGTCTTCCAGAGTTCCACTTTGCATCCGCAACACAAATTAACCTTCGCATCCAACGCTCCACCCATAATTACTTGGCTTTCATTGTGGTAACAGAACAGTTGTTTCTGGGTACTCATCATGAAGTAGATTCTTAATAGATTCTTTATGTCTACTCAAGTCACGAGGATTAGAACTGGCTTAATTGGAACATTGACATCCTTATATATCCCTTTAGGGAAAATCGGAACCTCTCTGATTTGCTGTTGGGAATTCCTTTGTTTAAAAAGTATGTAAGTCCTAGCTGTGTACCAATTCTCATCAAAGGTTCTAATCCTCAAGTACCATATTATCAGCTATCTTATCTATATTATTCTAATCACATTGAAAATGGAACGTATCACAGCACCTCCCACTTCTCCTGTTGAAAGGACGGAATCGCCATGCGAACCCAGAGTGTTAGTAAGAGGACCTGTAACTCCTGATCCAGAATCATCAGAAGATGAAAGCGTGGTTCTAAGGAGGAGTGTCATCGAAACACCGGTGGAAGCTCTTATAACAGTCAAGACACGTAGTGGAAGTCAGGTTCGAAATGCTCCACGAAAAACAAACACGAAGCGGATATGTGTGCGATTAGAGCCTGAAGAAAAGGATTTGACAACTGCGCTGGAGTTCAGCATAATGGATCCAGCCACGCCTCGCCGCTGCCCTGGTGCCCCCAAAAAGACAAGAGTATGTGTTCGAGTTGACCTGAAGAGACTGATTCCTTTCCCCAATATTGAGAACATGTAATTTTTTGTCTTCAATAACACTTACATAAATGAACAATCTTGTTTTATAATTTCACAAATCGAATTTCTGATAGGATTTGAATGGGAACTGGGGATAGATATATTCATCTCTGAAATAGCTACCTATAAGTATTTCTAAGATATATATTTCTAAGATATATATTTCAATTCACTTGTTTGAGACTTTGAAACAGCAGCGAACAATCATTTGCTTTTTCACCTTAGGATGATATCATACACATTACATACAATACATCATTAGCTAGAGAATGAAAAGACCTTTTCAATGATATAAGGTATGTACCCATTCAATGAAAAAATCCCTGTTGTATGCAAGTGTATGCAGGAAGAAAAATTTATGATTTCAAATTTCTAAGTTTCTCAACTAAATTCTACCTATCTTTCAAAGGACTATAGCTGCTTCGGATGGTGTCATACATATTGCATACAATACATCATTGGAATCAGAATGAAAAGAGCTTTCAAATGATATAACATATGTACCTATTCAATGAAAAAATCCTTGTTGTATGCAGGTGTATGCAACTGGAAAAATTCCAAGTTTTTCTCAAAAATAACTAAGTTTTCAAGTTTTTTAAAATTTTCAAAGTTAAAGTTTGATCACTCGAGATGACCATAATTCATAAACCTCCACATGAACTTGACCTTGACCTTTGACTTGACCTTGACCTTCATACACGGCGGGGGGCCCTCAAAATTTCTCGAGCGCTTCGCGCCCTCGAAATTTTTCGGATTATAGGCTAAGTAAATTTTCTCGTGCGCTTCGCGCACTCGCAGAATTATTTACCCATGGGCTCCGGGTGCCATAGCTATTCTTTTTTGCGCAACTAAAACCTAACCCTAACCTCAACCTTAACCCTAACCCAAGGTGCTTTTAAATTTAAATTTGGCGCGGAATTTGAATTTCGATTTTTGCGCGTTTTATGATGGAGTCTGGATTTAACTGCTTAAAACTTAGCGACTTTTTCATTGTTATTTGAATTTAGATGATAATTCAAATTATATGAAATCCTCAACTTGAGTCAAATTTTTAAATGTTTAGAACTGCAGGGAATCCATCGTCATAACATGTTATTTGGTTTAACTTCGCGGTTACATGTACCACTCTAGCATCAAAGACTTTGATGGCACTTTTCTATTTCATCATTAAAATATATCAGCTGTTTAGTTTTGTTTGAATTCAACAGTTTGTTTTTCTATACCAATGTGATGTTATGATGTCATCCGATCTTTGTTCATGGTTTCTTTGTTAGATTCATATATAAAGAAATTGTAGAGCTCCGTTCTTCACTCATTTTTGAATTATTCTGTGTGCATAGCAGACCTCGTTCTCCGTCTCTCCGTTTCATCGATTTATAACTGCAATTCTGAAGTGAGTTCTACATTCTTCTATTCACTACTTTCTATATTTTGGGAGTAGGAGGAGCATTACTAATTTCTTATAACCAGATAGTTTAAAATATGTGACTGGATCTTAAGTTGGGAACACTATATGTCATATTATTAAACAGAATTATTAACTTTCACAATTTATTATAGCATTTTCAAAACCTATAAAGCACACAAGCTTATATGATGAAGTGATTAAATAAAGATAAATATTTCCAAAGTGTGCTTCAAATTTATAAATAATTCAAATGATAATTTGGTTTTCAAAGTGATAGTCTATAGACTATTTACGAATTAAAAGTTGTTTAATCAATGTCAGTATTTATCTTTTTGAAACATCAGTTTCGTTTCTATGATTACATTTCGAAATAAGTTAATAATTTATCAGCTGATTTCAAATTTCAAGTTGATATGTAAGCAAGCCTTTTCAAGGTAAATGTAACATTTCGACTTTCGGTTTCTATCTCGAAAATATTTTTCTAAGTTAAAAAATCAATTACTGTAGAATTACTTTCCAATATTTATGCAATAGTTACTTAAATGATATTCACATTTGCTAACAGAAAAAATAATGACAAACGTCTTTCATGACTTACAGAAATGGTTCGTCATGCAAGCATCGCACGCCAGGGCTTAATCTTTCACTTTTGTGAAACATGTAAACAACCAGTGAGACATGCCAGCAAGAGTGGTCACAAGGAGTGTACTTTCAAGGAGGGCTGCACCTATGTGTATTGCCTTACATGTAGGACTTACGTGCGAAGCACGGAAATGGCAAATGATGACAAGTCCAAAGCTTTCATCAGTAAACATACATCCTGCGCGCAGGAAAATGGTAGGGGTGGTCGTAACCTAACCTCGAAAGACGAGACGAGAAAAGTAAATTGGCGAGACTTTTCGCGACTTTTGGCGAGACCCCCCACAAAACCCAAGTTCAAGTCAAGAGCATTCATTGATAGTGACTCTTCATCAAGTGATCTAGAGGTGAGTGCCGATGACTGTACAAGCTAAATTTAAAATAAAAATGATTGATGTTAAGAACATTTGTTTCGTTATGTATGAAGTAAATTTAACTTTTCAAAAACATTTCAGTGTGAGAGGCCTCCAGCGAAGAAGAAGATTAAGGTTGTCAAACAGTTGCCTCAAATGAAAAATGTAAGACATGTTGATAAAAATTAATCACCCTCGATGTATAATAATGCGTTAATTCTCTTTGCAGCTGTTCAAAATTCTACCACCGGTTCCCAAGCTGAGTGCGGTAGAAGAGCCACGTACCCCACGTCCCGTAAGTACAGTTGTTATGGTCGCTATTATAAGTCAATCTCACCACTTGTTAATGTATCATACATCATCCATTTGCTCAATTATCATTCTATCTTTTTCTATCGCTTCAGGTAATGCGATCCCTATCCCTGAAAAAAACAGGGCTAGTAGCATCGCCTCAACTCCGGCTACTACCACGCCAGTTGAGGACAATGAAGAGCGACCGTACACGATACGGGAGTCTTCATCGGATGAGACCTCTACTACGTCATCGGCGACGTCGTCACCCACATCATCTTCTGATGAGGATGACACAAGACGCTCTCTTGTAAGTATTGAACTTAACAATAACTACATAACATAATTATTAACTAAATCTCATGATTTCTCTTGATAAATGTGGTTCAAAAATTATAGCAGTGATATCTATTTTCAGAACAATTCGATTCGGGACAATCCATCATGTGTCACTCCTGAGGCATGATTTTTATAAATTTTGTTAGATCTGTATTGCTCTATCCTCATTATAAAGACATATAGATAGTAAACAATTATTTCTTCTCATTTCAGCATGTGATTGATTTCGCATCACAAGAGGAGATCTCCTTATCGCGGATCCGGGCGTCGCCAAACTGTAGCGCTCGGCTTCCTTTTACGCCGATCCTCGAACATCGAAGAGTTCTCACACCACCACGAGCTCCTACTACGTCACCTGTTCCTGCTCCCGCTCCGATCCCTTCTTCTAATCCTGCTCCTGCTCCCGGTCCGGTCCCTGTTCCTGCTCCCGCTCCAGTCCCTTTTCCTGATCCTGCTCCTACTCCCGGTCCGGTCCCTGTTCCTGCTCCCGCTCCAGTACCTTTACCTCTGCGGGAATACAATGTGGACCTTGATGAAACGTTCGAAGGTGATGAGCGACTGGAGGAGAAACTTAAGTTGTGTCAGCAACGACTGCGGATGGCTGAGCAGCGGGAGAGCAAGCTCAGGGAGGAAAATAGGGGTTTGATTGTGTCTGTTCGCAATTTGACACAGTCAAACTTGCTATTGTCCTCTTCTGTGGCCCGAGGCAATCGTCAATTTGAACGCGAGACGCTCATGCACATAGTGTATCGTGAAGGTGTCATTTCACGGGTAAGACTGACTCGCATGGAGGATACGTCCGACTGTTGCGAGCAGTGCCATCATGTGAAACTCTCACACAGTGACATGGCAAAGTGCCAAAAGTTGTAATTTCTTTTACTTTGACTTTTTAACTTAATGGAAAAAGAAATTGTCACAAGTCCTGTCTTCTTATTTCATTGTAGATTGGAACAAATGTCATTGGCTAGTAATCGTTGTGACGTCATAGGATGATAAAAAATATATATAGTCTGCAAAAATTATAATCCTCACCAGTTTAATAAACATGGTTGTCTGTTCTAAATGTGGAAAAACGTTTACTCTTAATGGTAATTTGCAACGCCATGAAAAGTTTTGTAAGTTAGGAAAAACTCATCAGTGTAGGAAGTGTCCATATGAAACGAAACGGCAGGATAATCTAAAGCGACACAATCTAGTCTGTGATAAGCAACCAAGTAATTGTAATTTAAATTCAAATCCTCAAAGTATGTCAGCTGATGATAGTCAAATACCCGAATCTAGTACTGCTGAATCAACGTCTTGACATATACCAATCAGCGCTTCAAATAATAGTTTGATCTTTATGCAATGCTGCTCCCGCTGTGGTAAAACGTATAATTCTATAAGCAAATTCCGTCAGCATATGAATATGCATAATACAAATAGTGAGATGAATATTCAAAATAATCATGGAACTGTAAGTCTCAGCGAAAGCGCGCTCAACGGTCATGCTCGTGTATACGACATCACACCATCAGCACACACAGTAGATATAACTTCCTTTTTATTAAGTATGCGATCTATATTAGAGAACTTAGTGTCAAACCTTCTAGAAAATTTTCAACTACGTGGTCGTCTGGTAGCACAAATTCGTTATGTGCGATCAAATCCTCAGGAAGATGAAACGTTTCTCGCACACTTTACTTCATCATCCACAAACTATATTTATGACTATGATACATGGTTCCAAGATAACTTAAATAGTCTCTCAAGTCATATTGAAGCTTTTGCAAATAAGGGTAGCAATTGGGTTATTGATGAAATACTAATTATAGAATTCAATGTTATTACTAGTCCATTACTTTCTTGTGGAGAAGTATTTAATCTACCAAAGAGTCTGAAAGATTCGAAGGCTGTAATTAATGCACATTCAAATGCAAATGACTGTTTCTTGTATTCAGTTCTATCAATGCTACATTACAATGATGTATCATATTCTAGGAATGAGATAAAATCATATAGTAAATGGACATCTGAACTAAATATGAATGACATCTCTACAGCCGTATCAATTAAAAATATTCCTAAGTTTGAGAAAAATAATGACATTAAAATCAACATTCACCTTCACGAAAAAGGACTAAAAGGTGTTCGATATAGCAGCAACTTTATTGGTAAACGAACTGTGAATATACTACTACTTATAAACAATGAACGTGCACACTATTGTGGAATCAGAAAACTATCAAGATTATATAGAAAAATAAATAGAAGATACAAACATTTCTGCGATCGATGTAACCAATCGTTTACATATAAGACAACTTTGGAGCGACATTATCAATTTTGTGTTCGTGGAAAGGCACAAATAGAAAGAATGCCTAAACAACTAGAGGTAAGCACAAGTAGCATGGAATATCAGTTAAGTCCTTCAGTTGTTTATGCAGATATAGAGTGCTACATCGATAATAAAGTACACAAACCGGCAGCAGTTGGTGTTTATCATGTTTGGCATAAAGCTCTCCAGTCCAGATTTGAAAACAAATATTATGTCTTCAAAGGAGAGAATTGTATTATGGACTTCTTGGATCACCTAGAAAATATAGCTCAAAACTGATATGATAATCAGTGTGCAATAAGCCGGCAACCAATGTCTCTTTCTTCTGATGAAGAAGAAAAACATAAAAATGTAAAAAATTGTAATAAATGTAAAGCTGCGTTTAGTGATGATTGCATAAAACTAAGAGATCACGACCATTTAACAGGAAGATATAGACAAACAATATGCAGTAAATGCAATCTTCGATTAAAACTAAATAGGCGGGAACTACCCATCTTCTTCCATAATTTTAAGAATTATGATAGTCATATCGTTTGCTATAAAGCAATTGGAAAGAAGAAGTCATGGAAATTGGAAGTAGTAGCAGCAACAGCTGAAAAGTATATAACTCTATCCGCCAGCGTCCCTGTGAACGAATACAAAGGAAAAACAATCTACTTCAAGTTGAAATTCTTAGATTCTTATCAATTTTTAAGTGCATCATTGAGTGAGTTAGCAAGAGGATTGCAAGTTTATGAACATGTAGAAAAACTAAGAAATGAATTTTTCCTGTTAACAGATGATATTCTTTATCAAAAGGGAGTGTTTCCCTACTGCTATTTCAAAAGTCGAAATACATTGTCAGAAAAATGTCTGCCACCACAATGTGAATTTTATAATGATCTCACTCGTGAACATTGTTCAGATGAAGAATATGAGCACGCTAGTAATGCGTGGTTTGCTTTCAATTGTAACAATTTTGGTGATTACATGCTTGCATATTTGAAACTGGATGTATTATTACTGGCAGATATTTTTGAAGTTTTTAGGTCACTAAGTCAAAGGGAAGATAAAGTAGTTCCTGTACATTTCGTTAGTCTTCCACATCTTAGCTTTACTTCAGCTTTAAATTTGACATCTAATGATCCTCCACACTACATACAAGATGAAAGTATGTATAATCTCTTCGAAAGGGGAATAAGGGGTGGAATGACTTTTACGAACATTCACAGAGCACGTGCACGCATTTCAGAATTACAAAATAATACAAATGAAAGTCGTCACTTATCTTACATTGATGTCAATAACCTTAACGGTTCTTTGCTCAGTAAGAGTCTACCACATTCAAATTTTAAATGGTTGAATGATAGTGAAGCAAGCTATTTTCTAAACGAAGAAAATATACAAGCTATCGATGATGATGGTGAAATTGGCTATATTTTTGATTTGAACTTGGAATATCCTGCAAACACACATGATGACACTGCCAATTTCCCATTAGCGCCAGAGATGCAGACCGTAGAGCAAAATATGTTCTCAACTTATATGAAGGATTTACATAGGAAAATAAGACCAGACACTAAATTCAGTTCAACTAAAAACCTCTTTCTTCATCAATTCAATAGGGAAAATTATGTTGTACACTATTCAATATTAAAATTTTAGTAGTAACCCCGTGGCAGACGCAAGCCCGGTGCGGTGCAGTGATGAGTCATCGATGAGTCATCATGCTGACTCAGCCCCCCCCCCCTCTGGAAGGAAGGAAGAGAGTTTGCCAAGGATGTGATGGAAGGATGGGTCCGTGAGGAGGAAACTGTTCCCCCCCCCCTCTGGAAGGAAGGAAGGAGTGTTCGGGTAAGGGATGGGAAGGAAGGTGATGTGTGAGGGAGTGAGTGTGGAAAAGGCTGGTGTTGGTGGTGTTGGGATGAGAAAGGCTGGAATTCGGCGTGAAGGAGGTCTCGGATGAGAAAATGGAGTGCAAATTCGGACTCTACGTGAAATTTTGGGTTAGGAATGATCTTTCCAGCGACATTGGAGAGAAAAAGTTTTGAAGACCTCCCCCCCCCCCCTCCTGCCAAACTTCCAACTTCGGTGTTAGACATCGTAGAAAGTCGTGCAATGGCTCATTTGAAAGCTAAAAGTGAGAAAAAGGCAGTGAAAAGCTCAGTTTGGGTTCATTTTCTTGGGTTTAGGGAGGAAAATGGCAAGAAACCGTCAGAGTTGGAAAAGGCAGGTGTTGGTGGTTTTGGGATGAGAAAGTCCATTTTTCGACAGGAAGGAGGCCTCGGAAGGGAAAATGGAGTGCAAATTCGGACGTTTTGGCCAAAGTTGGGTCTAGAAACTTCTTCCCAACTCAATCGGAGAGAAAAAGTTTTGAAGACCTCCCCCCCCCCCTCCTGCCAAACTTCCAACTTTGGTGTTAGACATCGTAGAAAGTCGTGTAATAGCTCATTTGAAAGCTAAGAGTGAGAAAAAGGCAGTGAAAAGCTCAGTTTGGACTCATTTTCTTGGATTTAGGGAGGACAATGGCAAGAAACCGTCAGAGTTGGAAAAGGCAGGTGTTGGAGGTTTTGGGATGAGAAAAGTCGTTTTTCGGGCAGAAGGAGGTCTCGGATGGGAAAATGGAGTGCAAATTCGGACGTTTTGGCCAAAGTTGGGTCTAGGAACTTCTTCCCAACTCAATCGGAGAGGAAAAGTTCTGACCTCCCCCCCCCTCGGCACCGATCTTCCAACTTTGCTTCTAGTGGACGGATTTTGTCGTGTCATAGCTCGTTTGAAAGCTAAGAGTGAGACAAATTCACTGAAATAAACGGCTTGTTCATATCTGTCTTCGTTTAGATGTGAGACGCCATTTAAGATTTTGGGACATTGGCGAAAAACGACAGAGTTAGAATTTGGGACGTTTTGGGCTGTAGCGCCAAAACAAAGCATCGGATTGGAAAACGGATTTCAGATTTGGAATCGGCGTGAAATTCTCTATCTGTATGGTGAGTTTCATGTCAATCGGAGAGTTTCAAGTCAATCGGAGAGAAAAATTTTCAACATTTTTCGAAAAAACGACAGAGTTAGAATTTTTGCGATGGCTGCCTACTGTAGAGCCAAAACGAAGCATCGGATGAGAAAACGGAGGCCAGATTCGGATTCAGCGTCAAATTCTGCATGGAAATGGTATATTTCCAGCTCAATCGGAGCACTAGAACCGGAGATAGACGGGTTTTTAGTGTTTGGATGATGGGTATTACGTCATCAGCTGATCGCCACACACTATATAAGTGGAAACTCGGCTTGTGGAAATCAGTTCTCCTCCCGACTGGGTTGGGGTAGGTGAACTCTGGAGCTCCGATGATAGCTTCGGACATTCCAAATCCCGGGTTTCTGTAAGAAACCGACTTAGAAAATTTCATTGCTGATATCAGCTAAGGCGTCAGACTTCGAGGTTCGCCAGGAGATGGCCTTCGTCTCCAGGCCATAAGACTCCAAAACTTTAAAGGCTTGTAACTTTGCTTCTACAAGTCCGTTTGACTTGATTCAAAAAAAGTTCGGTCGCTATTGACCTGCCCTAAGTGATAGACTACTTATAAAATGTCGTTAGTAGTGCTAAAAAGTTGAAAAATTTAAATTCACTAGTTTTGGAGGTTTTCTGGGGTGTTCGACCCTGCCGAAGTCAACTAGATGATTTTTAGTGAGCCACATATGGACTAAGCAGCTTTTCACTGAAAGCGAGCAAGACACGGAGAGTTTTGCTGTAATATTCCACTGGCAGGGTGTTCCTTCGGGACGGCGGACGATGCCGTAGTGATAAGTGTGGCAAGGGAGTGTGTCATAGTTTAGACCGTAACCGCTGGGACAACTCATGTCTCATGTTGGGCATTTGACACAGTTCTCAACGTAGCACTTTGAACGCCAATCGGTTGAGTCTTAGCTATCTTGTCATGGGTGGCCTCTAAACATCTCCATTGCAAAACGCTGGTGAATCAAGCTCTCTACGGCTTGCTATCAAGCTACTATCAAAGTCTGTCAACCTCTTACCAACTCCACCGGTTTTCATGTCTGGCGATCAAGTCATGGACGGTGCACGATTTTCGGTGTGATACTTCCTGTGGGTGATTTCGAGACAGCGGTGAAGTCCGTAGCTGCACGGGACGTGGGCAATGGTAATCCTTGTGAAACCTCTCTGCGTCACGTTTGCAATGTTTCGTCTCCGTGATAGAGACAAGCAGAACTGATGAATGGAATGAAGGGAGGACATTCATGCGCCACACGCAACACATCACAGACTTCTCTCTTCGCTAGTGAACAAGCTCTTGTCAGTATCGTCAGAAACTTTATCATATTGTACAAAAGTTTTATTGCAACACAGGTTGATGTATAGTTAGAAAGTTTGATCATCAACGTTTTATTCGTAAGTCTAGTCAGAAACTGTATCATGGTTTGTAAAAGCAAAGTTAGTGTAGTCAACTAGTTTTTTCAAACGACACCCGTTTGAGAAAGTAAAGTTTGATCATCGAAGTTGTATTCGTGAGTGTCGTCAGAAAGTGTATCATGGTTTGTAAAAGCAAAGTTAGTGTAGTCAGAAACTTTATTATGTTGTACAAAAGTTTTATTGCACCACAGGTTGATGTATAGTTAGAAAAGTTTGATCATGATGTTTTATGAAACACACATGTCATAAAATGTAAGCGTTAGTGTAGTCAAGTAGTTTTACAGCAACGCACGTTTGTGAAAATAATGTTTGATCATTGACGTTGTATGACTGACCGAACTCATCACAGCACTAGAAAGTTTTAGAAGGTTTTACTGCACAGTGTAGATTGTCTTGTAACTTACTTTCACAGTGTTAGAAAGTTTCATTAGAGACAGTTGTCAACTGTTCCCTTATTAAAAAATTCAAACTCCATGACTGTTAGATTCGCTTCATCAGGTTTACTAAAAGCAGTTTTCTACTGCAATGAGAGTTTAGAATGTTGTATGAAAACAGTGTTCACCACAGCACAGGAAAGTTTTTATCCTTAGTTGAGATCCGGACTGCAGTGTGTAAAATGTTTTATGTGACAGTCTTTTCACAAACGGTGAAGTGTAAATTCAGAGTGAATACATCTGTTAGGTAGTCATTAACTTTGGATGTGAAGTAAAGCGAATCTGTGTACAGAATGAATTGAATATTAGACAACGCATGCAAGTTTTTGACGACTTGAGTGGTTGAAATCAAATCTAAGTTTAACATGTTGGATATAAAAGTGAGATGGATAGGAATAAGTGTTGAATGTTTTATAAAACCAGATGTTGTCACACACGTTGTGTATGTATTCCATGACATTGAATCGCGTGGGTTGCAAAGTTCATCATCCAAGGCTAGGCTCCTCTACGGTTGGATTTAGGGTTTTATATTACATGTGTTAACCGTTCGTGTAGAATATGTGAAGCACATGTTCGCTTAAATGCAAATGTTGAAATAAGTTTTGTAAGAAGTCTTTGACAGGTTGTTGTGAAACTTAGCGAACGTTGAAAAAAGTTTTATAAAATGTTTTTGCAGTCACACTCGTTAGCGTACCAGCTTTACTAAATGTGTTGTTTGCCTTTATCAAATTGAATGTGTGTGTTTTGTAAATAAAGACAGCGTGTTTGCACTCTGCATCGACAGCATACAAGTAAAGACATAACAACTTGTTGTTAGTCGAATGCATATGAGATAGGAAACATTACGTGTGAGATAAAAATCAACCTGCTAGATGAAGTGAAACACAAAAGTGTCACAACTGGTTCACGGGAAATAAAGGAGAACTGTGACAACGTTTATACTCATCATAGACAGATGAACATACAAATCTGACATTCAAATGAAAGTCGTAAACATGAACTGCGGTGTAAGAAACTTTATGTCAACAACTTTATGTTGGTAAAACTTTCATAGATTGCAGGCGTGTTGAAAGCTGATATAAAGACCTGTAGAAACACACAAGTCTTAGTTCAACAACTCGACCCTTGAATTCACACAATGAATACGTCTGTGTAGAAAACTCATTGGTAGGAAACAGTATTTTCTGTGCGAATGCAGACGATGTAAACATGACATTTAACATGGCTTGCAATAGTCAACATGCTGCCATTCAAAATGTTTATCATAAAACCTATCAGTGAAAAAACCCCTCCTGTGCCCACAAAGAATCATAAGTGCTCTCTGACGCCTGGTTGTCGCGCTAGCCCCTCAGCAGATAGAGTAGAACACAAAGATGAATGACAGCGCAGCCGGTGGGCGATCGTCTGTCGCGCTAGCCCCTCAGCAGATGGAGTAGAACACAAAGATGAATGACAGCGCAGCCGGTGGGCGATTGTCGCACTGCCCCTCAGCAGATAGAGTAGAACACAAAGATGTACGCGCTCTCTCTGACACCCGTATAAACACATTGAATGTTCTATCGCATCTGTCCCAGGATGCAGTAACGTGTCGTAGCACCTAGCTGATTCCCACACAGCTCATTGCTATCGTACCGGAAGGGAGATTATCGTTGGCGACTGAAAGGATTCTCACGTTGACAATTCATTACTGTACACTCCGCGCGCGCAAGAAACCATTTGCTGTTAAAGCATGGACACTGCCGATTTGTTCAATTCTGCAATGTCTTGCTAGCCAGTCACAAAAATGTGTGAGAAATATAAGGGAGACGTTCACACTCATTCATCAATTACAAGTCGTTTGAGGCAACGTCTTTCTATATCGCTTTCTTTGACATGAGTCGAACCCTTGAGCTCCGCTGTGGATGCAGGGTGAAGATGGGGAAAGTCTTTCTCCTGGCTGCTTTGCAGGCAGAAAAAGGCGAATCAATTCGCTGCCCCGTCCATCTTATTCCACATGAGCTTGTGGAGAACCCTTTATTTAGGGATATGGCGCTAGGATATCTGGCGTTGCTGAGAATTCAGCGTCCGGAATACTTCGAGTAATCGAAGTATTCCATCGGTCCTTCCGAGGGCCCGGTCACCAATTCGTTGGAGGCCACCCTATTAACAAAGAAAAGTTACAGACTGTGCCACACACAAACACTAGATTCAAGGATCTCTATCTTTCTTATAAAATGAAGAAGCTCTTATTAAATTCATCTGATGAGAACTCAACTTCATGACAAGGTGTCCAACACACATCTTCAAAGGTCTAACTGCCATGAAATCATCATGTTTAAACTTTTAAGGCCCCTATGATAAGTAGCAAGGATCTTTTACATGATGTAAAATATAAACGTGTGTAGAGAGAGGTTTTGACCTGAAGTCATGAATTTATTTCTTCACTACCCCTCAAATGGAAAGAGTAAGGGTGGTGGAAGAATCATCAGAGCAACATGTTGTATAGTAATGCAGGCAATGAAAGCCACGATTGGACTTACAGATTTAGCGTTTTATATAACATACATCAATGATAACTGTTGTTGTAGAGTGTATACATGCATTTACTGACTTAGCCATTGGTGAATGACACATCTAAATTGCTAAAGTCCATCATCTAAGGGGTAGGCTTACCTACCGTTGGGTTTAGGGACTTAGGGCTTTGGATAACACAAATGAACGATCTCTTTTAGTGTAGAATGCGTGATGCATATGTTCGCTTTATAAAATGACTTTGAAGGCAAGACTTAATTTTCATGGTGAAAAGCCAGTTTTGATATCGTTGATGAGAGAGATAGTTACATACTCATTATGTTATACACTTTACATTTGATGTGGTCAGCTGAAAGGTGATTGATACATGTTCAATAGAAGCGTTGTATGTATCTTAGTGATTGGAATCATAAGTGTGTAAAGAGTTGATGAGGAAAATATATAATAGTCAACGCAGGAAAGTTTCTTGTTATCCAATCTAGGAATATATGAACATCATTCATCAGTCAGTGTTGTATTTTAAAAGTTGTATGCTGACAGAGACATAAGTTTACTAAATTATACAGCAAAACTCCTAAATCCATAGGATAGGTGCCCCTGTGTTGAAATTTAAGGATTTAGCGTTTTAAAAGTGTAAGTTACATAGATAAATCACTAAGTCCATAGTATAGTCAAGCCTATGACAAGACTTGGCGTTTTATATGATCCATGTTAGTAATATCTGTTTGTGTAGAATGTGACTCAATGCGTATAGTCAGATAATGTATCATCAATGTCATTCACTTGGTTAGATGATGAAGAAAGTGTGAGATAGAAGTGAAAGCGAACTCATAAAGTTTAGAACACATAGTAGTAGCATTGTAGGAATAAGTAAAGTGAAAGTTATGTCGTATGAAATGAGTGATACAAGACTAGCTCACATTGAACTGAATTGTTAGTGTAACAAAAAGCTGTATGGGTTTCAATAACATATCATGGTCATACTGTGTCGTTTTCTTTTCACATAAAGTTGGGCTTCAAACATAGTGGATTGGCTTAGTAATAAAGTTACAACCATTTTACTGTTTGTAAAGTTTGGAATAATATCAGAATCATTTCTGTGTTAGTAAGATAGGTAAAGTATAAAATAGTGTCACAAGCAGTTCACTGTTTGTAACGTTAGAAATAAAGTTGATGTTCGTTAAGTTTGAAATCATGCTAGAATCCTTTCAGTATGTGTAAGATAGGGGACGTATAAAATAATGTTAGAGTCATTTCAGCATTTGTAACGTAAGAAATAAAGTTGATGAGTGAGAACTGTATTCCAGTCATGGTTTAAGTGACAATGTGTGTGTGAGGGAGTGAGTTCAACGTCATTGAGAGATATAACTTCATGCGCTGCGTAAACGAACACTTTATGAGACGATGCGAGTCCAGTGAAAGCTTATACACTTGTACAAACACATAAAATTAAAATGTCATGGGGATGCAGTATTGAACTTTACAAGCATCCTTCGAATGAACCATTGAATCAAGCCTCTTCGAAAGTGAGCATGATATAAGAAAACATTCAAATGGTGTGAAGCCCCTAAGTATCATTGTGAGCATCTGTACGTTTATCATTCCATGTATTTTATCACACACACTAGGAACTATTCAATCTTTTCATCTTCGTATACATTCAGTTCAGTTGAGGGTCATACAAACGTGCTAGTCAGGATAAAGAGATCGCTGTCACAAAGCGTGAGCCGAGCGTCATTCCCCTTCCATCACAACGAAGCGAGAATGTCCATTTATGGCAATCTTGACTCCCTGCGTCAGTCAGGAAAATTAGCGGTTGAGATTCCAAATATGGCGAGATGAAATCGTTTGAAGGAGACATGACCAAATTTGGACATTGGCATATTCTGTCTTTGTGAGAGAGAAGTATGTAAGGCGCTTCTCCCTACCCAATGTCACTCCTGTTTCCTCCTTTCAACGGTGAGTCGTCTGACGTTTGCTATCAGACGTTCTAGGTTAGAGATTTAAAGTCAGATCTTACAGGCATCACTGATACACTTTCTAACACTAGGGTCTTAAGGCTAGGACCATCATTGTCTGTCCTATGGCATTTATTACAAACATGTTTCTGATAAACAGTGCTTTCTTGTGAGAACTGTAGTAAATAACTAACTTTTATCTTGCAGTTTGAACATGGTTTTATCGAAGTCTTCGCGCTACAGCGTCACAAGATGTTCATGCGATAAAGTATACAGAGGGACCGAATACAAAAAGCACTTGAGACAGGTGGAACACATTGGGGAGCATAAGAAGGTCTTTGAAATAAAGACCTGTGTCCATCATGCTGTGGAAGCAGACTCTGACTTTGTCGAATTTAGGAAAAGACATGACCAGTGTCCTAGTGCGTCTATTTCTAACTGCCACTTCAGAAAGTGGTTTGATGACTTGTATAGACGAAGGCAGGAGGAGAGGGCGGCTGTAAGACACATTGTAGACTTGGGTGATGATGGGAGCAATCATTTCCTCAGCGATACAAGCAGCAGTGAGGAGGAAGGGGAAGTACAGGAGGTGAGAGCCGTTTTCATAAGTGGTAAACAGGAATCTGAACATGTATCTGAGCGCGCATCTGAACATGTAGAGGAGCCACTTAACACTTCTACGGCAAAGAAAGGCGGTATACGCGAGCAAACAAGAGCTCTAGATAGAGATGAGTTGAAGGCGAAAGCATCACAGCAAGCCCATTACATGCTGCTCAAAGATCGCTATGAGGCCATGAATAGACAAAATAAAGAGATGGTGCAGGACATAGCCAAACTAGAAATTAAAGTGGGAACGGTGAAAGTCTTACAGGAGGAAGTATTACAGCTGCAGAAGAGAGAGGAAACATTAATGAAAGAGAGGCGTGAATGGAAGGAGAAGGAGATGGCTTATGAGGAGGTAGTATCCGAGTTGAATCATCAGAGGCAGGAGGTTTCCAGACTTGGTGTGATAGAGAGGAACTGTCAAGGGATGAGAGAAGAAAATCATGAGCTGAAGAGGAGACTTAGTCAGGCTGAAGACATCAACAAGGAAATGAAGAGAAGACACGTAGAGGTACACCTGCCAATCTACAGAAACCAAGTATGTGACGTGCCTACTGTTACAGATGATTTAAACACCACACAGGAGTGCTACGAGGGAGGTGGGGTCACCTGCATTCATATCAGTATGGAGGTAGACGGTCGACTGTGTGATTTTTCAGTGAGAAAAGTGAAGAGGAAAATTCCTAGTAAGTTACTCGAACGTCATTGCCTCTCAATCAACTCTAACACTATTTTTCTTTCTTAAAGAGATCTTCGAGCAAAAGTAGAGAGGAGTCGGAGAACGCCACAAACAGCCTTCATGAGGCTAGTGAATGTCCCAAACAGCCTTTATGAGGCTACCCATAATGAGGCCAGAAAGTGTTTTTACTTTCTGACGGTTCCAAGCCCGTTGAACTCAGAGGATGGGTTGAAAATTGATGAAAGGGATGAAAGGATGGCCACTCACACGCCAAACGTATACAGATATCAAATTTCTATCTTCATTAGTTTGCAATCTCTCTTCACAGTGTGATACAAACACTCATCTTCAGCGATCTAAGAATGAATAATCAAAGTCTCCATTAAACTAGAGTGATGAAGTAACTCATACATGTTACTAGACATGAAGACATCAAATGTTACTCGTGTAAACTGAAATAACAACTGAAGCATCTTAGGTTCTCATAACCTCCTCACACCTGAGTAACAGGAATTTACAAGTCTGGGTCATGTACATGAATGCGATACAATTCACAACAGTCATTGCACAGTGATTAGCTTTAGAATACATGGTAGGGATTGTGTTGAGACCACTGCAGTAACATTCTGGGAATAATTAAAGTGAAAAGTTGTGTTACATGAAATGAGTGATGCAAGATCAGCCCACATTGAAATGAATTGGTAGTGTAACAAACAAGCTGTGTGGGATTCAGCATATGTTTGAAGACAAGCACTGTTAAAGGGTTTTGAGATGATGTGAATTTTATCACATGTTCATGGATGTAAGAGAATGAATGTCTCAACTAGTTGAGTGTATAAGATAGAACACATATCATAGTTGTTGTATGTAAATTAGAGGTTCATATTCGATGAAAGCAATGATTGAGATTGCAAAGTTTAATGAATAGGTAGTGTAATTAACTGTTTGAATCAGTGACATAGTTAAAAGAAACAACAATAGCATATCGAGACAGTATCATATAGCATCAGGGCACTTGGTTTATTCATGTAAAAGTTAGATAGAAGCAACTTGTTGATGTAGCATGACACCATGAGTGCGAAAGCAGGAATAACATGCTATGACTGGAGCATCCGTTGAAATTGATTGTATGTCAACTGTACATGAAAAGTTATTTCCAAAAGCTTGACATGGACACATTAAGAGTTAAGTCACTGCAAGCCTTTCATATTGATGAGCATGTAGTCACACATGATAGAAAAATTACTAATGTCATAAATGTGGGAATCAGTGCATGTTTAGAGTCAGGTACTGCTAGTTGTTTCATGATAGTATTTGATATCGAAGATTTAATGTAATGTATCACATGTCAATAGATTTCAGATGTAATAGAATAAATGTCGTTGCAGGTTTTGAGTGTATAGGATAGAAGACATGAAATGAATTGGTAGTATAACAAAAAAGCTGTGTGGGTTTCAATAACATATCATGGTCATACTGTAACGTTTTCTTGTCGTTTCAATAGAGTGGATTGACTTAGTATATAAAGTTAGAAATAAAGTTATCACCATGTCCCTGTTTGTAAGATATGTGAAATATAAATGAAGTCAGATTCACTTCACTGTTTGCAACGTTAAAAATGAAGTTGATGTTTGTAAAGTTTGAAATCATGTTAGAATCCTTTCAGTGTTTGTAAGATAGTTGAAATGTAAATGAAGTTATAATCACTTCACTGTTTGCAAAGTTTAAAATAAAGTTGACGTTTGTAAAGTTAGAAATAAAGTTGATGAATGTAAAGTTAGGAATAATATCAGAATCATTACAGTGTTTGCAAGATAGGTAAAGTATAAAATAGTGTCACAAGCATTTCACTGTAACGTTAGAAATAAAGTTGATTTTTGTAAAGTTTGAAATCATGCCAGAATCCTTTCAGTGTTTGTAAAGTTAGAGATAATAGGTTTAATAAGTATGTTAGAGAGTTGACTGTACTGAGATCTAAGGATTAGGTCACATTAGAATTCAAGTGATTGAATGTCATCTTAATGAAGATAGAAATCTGTGATGTGTTGCGTGTGGCGCATGAATGTCCTCCCTTCATTCCATTCATCATATATCCTTCCCCTCTGCATTCCATATCCGAAGATATGTGGCGGGCTTGGGACCGCTTTAGCTGCATTAGAAGGAAGTTCTTATAAGAACTCATGATGCATTCACGAGGAAATGTGGTGAAACAGTGTGCTGTATGTGTGCATGATGATTTTATGAACTAAAGAACGCCCATCACTCACTCCATCACCGAAAGAAAACAAGAATGAGTTGAGATGATAGTCATTCGTATGCATGTGTAAAACTCTTACTTCATCATCCGATATCACAATGACATCTTCACTCGCTTCCACTTCCTCACTTTCTATGTTATCACTTTCCGAGTCCTCACTCCACATCATCTCCTCTCTTTCCATGTTATCACTTTCGACCGTCTCGCTCTCACTGGTTGCCATCTCGGCCTCGCTCCCCACCGTCTCGCTCTCACTCGGAGATTCCTGGAGATCCATCATCGGGGATTCGGGTGGAGGTATGACGTTCGATTCATCGAACAAGGAATAGTATTTCATAAAATGAAATACTATATCCTCACTCTCATCGGAGAGAAACGTTTCACCTATGTAAGTAATCCTATATGGGGTAACTTGAGCAGTTGGCTTCTCGGACATGATTATGATAGTAAAATGCACGAGACTCTGCTTTATATGAGAATGATACAGCCTTTCAAATGTCTGGTCCGCGCAATCAAATCGCTCTAAGCTTATGGTTGGTGGACGAAAAGGGAAGTCATATTTTCATTGACTGCTACCCTCAATCACTCAACAAACTTAGATGCATTTATCGCGTGAATCTCCCTTCCGGTGCGATACCAATGAGCTATGTGGGAATCAGCTAGGTGCTACGACACGTTACTGCATCCTGGGACAGATGCGATAGCTCTCTGTTTCTTGTGACAGACGGGCGCCAGAGAGAGAGCGCGCGTACATCTTTGTGTTCTACTCTATCTGCTGAGGGGCTAGCGCGACAACCAGGCGTCAGAGAGCACTTATGATTCTTTGTGGGCACAGGAGGGGTTTTTTCAGTGATAGGTTTTATGATAAACATTTTGAATGGCAGCATGTTGACTATTGCAAGCCATGCAAATGTCATGTTTACATCGTCTGCATTCGCACAGAAAATACTGTTTCCTACCAATGAGTTTTCTACACAGACGTATTCATTGTGTGAGTTCAATGGTCGAGTCGTTGAACTAAGACTTGTGTGTTTCTACAGGTCTTTATATCAGCTTTCAACACGCATGCAATCTATGAAAGTTTTACCAACATAAAGTTGTTGACATAAAGTTTCTTACACCGCAGTTCATGTTTACGACTTTCATTTGAATGTCAGATTTGTATGTTCATCTGTCTATGATGAGTATAAACGTTGTCACAGTTCTCCTTTATTTCCCGTAAACCAGTTGTGACACTTTTGTGTTTCACTTCATCTAGCAGATTGATTTTTATCTCACACATAATGTTTCCTATCTCATATGCATTCGACTAACAACAAGTTGTTATGTCTATACTTGTATGCTGTCGATGCAGAGTGCAAACACGCTGTCTTTATTTACAAAACACACACATTCAATTTGATAAAGGCAAACAACACATTTAGTAAAGCTGGTACGCTAACGAGTGTGACTGCAGAAACATTTTATAAAACTTTTCAACGTTCGCTAAGTTTCACAACAACCTGTCAAAGACTTCTTACAAAACTTATTTCAACATTTGCATTTAAGCGAACATGTGCTTCACATATTCTACACGAACGGTTAACACATGTAATATAAAACCCTAAATCCAACCGTAGAGGAGCCTAGCCTTGGATGATGAACTTTGCAACCCACGCGATTCAATGTCATGGAATACATACTCAACGTGTGTGACAACATCTGGTTTTATAAAACATTCAACACTTATTCCTATCCATCTCACTTTTATATCCAACATGTTAAACTTAGATTTGATTTCAACCACTCAAGTCGTCAAAAGCTTGCATGCGTTGTCTAATATTCAATTCATTCTGTACACAGATTCGCTTTACTTCACATCCAAAGTTAATGACTACCTAACAGATGTATTCACTCTGAATTTACACTTCACCGTTTGTGAAAAGACTGTCACATAAAACATTTTACACACTGCAGTCCGGATCTCAACTAAGGATAAAAACTTTCCTGTGCTGTGGTGAACACTGTTTTCATATAACATTCTAAACTCTCATTGCAGTAGAAAACTGCTTTTAGTAAACCTGATGAAGCGAATCTAACAGTCATGGAGTTTGAATTTTCTAATAGGGAAACATTTGCCAACTGTCTCCAATAAAACTTTCTAACACTGTGAAAGCAAGTTACAAGACAATCTACACTGTGCAGTAAAACCTTTTCGATAAAACTTTCTGGTGCTGTGAAAGTAAGTTACAAGACAATCTACACTGTGCAGTAAAACCTTCTAAAACTTTCTAGTGCTGTGATGAGTTCGGCCAGTCATACAACGTCAATGATCAAACATTATTTTCACAAACGTGTGTCGCGGTAATATTATTTGACTACACTAACGCTCACATTTCATAACACTTGTGTTTCATAAAACGCCATGATCAAATTTTCTAACTATACATCAACCTGCGTAGCAGTAAAACCTTTGTACAACATGATACACTTTCTGATTAGACTTACGAATACAACTTCAATGATCAAACTTTCTAACTATACACCAACCTGTGTAGCAGTAAAAATATGACTATACTAAACTTTGCTTTTACAAACCATGATACACTTTCTGATGACACTCACGAATAAACGTCAATGATCAAACATTATTTTCACAAACGTGTGTCGCGGTAATATTATTTGACTACACTGACACTCACATTTCATAACACTTGTGTTTCATAAAACGCCATGATCAAATTTTCTAACTATACATCAACCTGTGTAGCAGTAAAACCTTTGTCCAACATGATACACTTTCTGATTAGACTTACGAACACAACTTCAATGATCAAACTTTCTAACTATACACCAACCTGTGTAGCAGTAAAAATATTTGACTATACTAAACTTTACTTTCTCAAACGGGTGTCGCGGTAAAGAACTAGTTGACTACACTAACTTTGCTTTTACAAACCATGATACAGTTTCTGACTAGACTTACGAATAAAACGTTGATGATCAAACTTTCTAACTATACATCAACCTGTGTTGCAATAAAACTTTTGTACAATATGATAAAGTTTCTGACGATACTGACAAGAGCTTGTTCACTAGCGAAGAGAGAAGTCTGTGATGTGTTGCGTGTGGCGCATGAATGTCCTCCCTTCATTCCATTCATCAGTTCTGCTTGTCTCTATCACGGAGACGAAACATTGCAAACGTGACGCAGAGAGGTTTCACAAGGATTACCATTGCCCACGTCCCGTGCAGCTACGGACTTCACCGCTGTCTCGAAATCACCCACAGGAAGTATCACACCGAAAATCGTGCACCGTCCATGACTTGATCGCCAGACATGAAAACCGGTGGAGTTGGTAAGAGGTTGACAGACTTTGATAGTAGCTTGATAGCAAGCCGTAGAGAGCTTGATTCACCAGCGTTTTGCAATGGAGATGTTTAGAGGCCACCCATGACAAGATAGCTAAGACTCAACCGATTGGCGTTCAAAGTGCTACGTTGAGAACTGTGTCAAATGCCCAACATGAGACATGAGTTGTCCCAGCGGTTACGGTCTAAACTATGACACACTCCCTTGCCACACTTATCACTACGGCATCGTCCGCCGTCGCGAAGGAACACCCTGCCAGTGGAATATTACAGCAAAACTCTCCGTGTCTTGCTCGCTTTCAGTGAAAAGCTGCTTAGTCCATATGTGGCTCACTAAAAATCATCTAGTTGACTTCAGCAGGGTCGAACACCCCAGAAAACCTCCAAAACTAGTGAATTTAAATTTTTCAACTTTTTAGCACTACTTACGACATTTTATAAGTAGTCTATCACTTAGGGCAGGTCAATAGCAACCGAACTTTTTTTGAATCAAGTCAAACGGACTTGTAGAAGCAAAGTTACAAGCCTTTAAAGTTTTGGAGTCTTATGGCCTGGAGACGAAGGCCATCTCCTGGCGAACCTCGAAGTCTGACGCCTTAGCTGATATCAGCAATGAAATTTTCTAAGTCGGTTTCTTACAGAAACCCGGGATTTGGAATGTCCGAAGCTATCATCGGAGCTCCAGAGTTCACCTACCCCAACCCAGTCGGGAGGAGAACTGATTTCCACAAGCCGAGTTTCCACTTATATAGTGTGTGGCGATCAGCTGATGACGTAATACCCATCATCCAAACACTAAAAACCCGTCTATCTCCGGTTCTAGTGCTCCGATTGAGCTGGAAATATACCATTTCCATGTAGAATTTGACGCTGAATCCGAATCTGGCCTCCGTTTTCTCATCCGATGCTTCGTTTTGGCTCTACAGTAGGCAGCCATCGCAAAAATTCTAACTTGTCGTTTTTTCGAAAAATGTTGAAAATTTTTCTCTCCGATTGACTTGAAACTCACCATACAGATAGAGAATTTCACGCTGATTCCAAATCTGAAATCCGTTTTCCAATCCGATGCTTCGTTTTGCCGCTACAGCCCAAAACGTCCCAAATTCTAACTCTGTCGTTTTTCGCCAATCTCCCAAAATCTTAAATGGCGTCTCACATCTAAACGAAGACAGATATGAACAAGCCGATTCTTTCAGTGAATTTGTCCCACTCCCAGCTTTCAAACGAGCTATGACACGACAAAATCCGTCCACTAGAAGCAAAGTTGGAAGATCGGTGCCGAAGGAGGGGGAGCTCAGAACTTTTTCTCTCCGATTGAGTTGGGAAGAAGTTCCTAGACCCAACTTTGGCCAAAATGTCCGAACTTGCAATTCCATTTTCCCATCCGAGGTCTCCTTCTGCCCGAAAAACGACTTTTCTCATCCCAAAACCTCCAACACCTGCCTTTTCCAACTCTGACGGTTTCTTGCCATTTTCCTCCCTAAACCCAAGAAAATGAGTCCAAACTGAGCTTTTCACTGCCTTTTTCTCACTCTTAGCTTTCAAATGAGCTATTACACGACTTTCTACGATGTCTAACACCAAAGTTGGAAGTTTGGCAGGGGGGGGGAGGTCTTCAAAACTTTTTCTCTCCGATTGAGTTGGGAAGAAGTTTCTAGACCCAACTTTGGCCAAAACGTCCGAATTTGCACTCCATTTTCCCTTCCGAGGCCTCCTTCCTGTCGAAAAATGGACTTTCTCATCCCAAAACCACCAACACCTGCCTTTTCCAACTCTGACGGTTTCTTGCCATTTTCCTCCCTAAACCCAAGAAAATGAACCCAAACTGAGCTTTTCACTGCCTTTTTCTCACTTTTAGCTTTCAAATGAGCCATTGCACGACTTTCTACGATGTCTAACACCGAAGTTGGAAGTTTGGCAGGAGGGGGGGGGGGGGGAGGTCTTCAAAACTTTTTCTCTCCAATGTCGCTGGAAAGATCATTCCTAACCCAAAATTTCACGTAGAGTCCGAATTTGCACTCCATTTTCTCATCCGAGACCTCCTTCACGCCGAATTCCAGCCTTTCTCATCCCAACACCACCAACACCAGCCTTTTCCACACTCACTCCCTCACACATCACCTACCTTCCCATCCCTTACCCGAACACTCCTTCCTTCCTTCCAGAGGGTGGGGGGGAGGGAACAGTTTCCTCCTCTTGGACCCATTCCTCCCAGCACATCCTTGGCAAACTCTCTTCCTTCCTTCCAGAGGGGGGGGAGGGACCCGTTTCCTCCTCTCGGACCCATCCTTCCATCACATCCTTGGCAAACTCTCTTCCTTCCTTCCAGAGGGGGGGGGGCTGAGTCAGCATGATGACTCATCGATGACTCATCACTGCACCGCACCGGGCTTGCGTCTGCCACGGGGTTACTACTAATTTTATTTATCCATGGGTATGAAAGTCTCAGAAATTCACAACGGTATAAAGTTCACACAAAAGCCATGGTTGAGAACGTACATTGATATGAATTCACAAAAGAGAGCTCAATCAAGTACCAACTTTGAAAAGTCATTTTATAAGTTGAAAAATAATTCTTTATATGGTAAAACAATGGAAAATGTAAGACGAAGGAGAAAATTCAAATTAGTAAACAGCGTGGAACAATGTCGAAAATTATCAAATCATCCTCTCTATGTACAGCATAAGATATTTGATGAAGATCTAGTTGGTATGGAAATGTATAAACCTTCAATAATGTTGAATAAATTGATTTATGTTGGTCAGGCGGTGCTTGACTATAGCAAATTGGAAATGTACCAGTTATACTACAATGAATTGAAAAGATGTCCACTGATAAGTAGAACGCGGCTTTGTGGAGGTGATACCGATAGTTTTTTCCTATGTTTGTACACCTCACCATCTGTCCGCCTGGAGGATGTACTGCTATATTTTGGTGAAAAATTTGACTCTTCAAACTATGACAGTCATCACCGACTATACTCAACTACAAACAGAGCCAGATTAGGTTGTTTTAAGGATGAGTGTGCAGGAAAGTTGCTTGAGGAAATGATCTTGCTAAAACCAAAAATGTATTCAATGAAATATCTAGATTCAACTTGTGATAGCATCAAGCGGGCAAAAGGAGTGCAGAGAGTTGCATCTAAAAAATTACATCATAATGATTATAGGACTGTGTACTACAGTGAGAAAGATACAAATGAGGAAATGACAATTATAAATTCAAAAAATCACGTTGTCACTACAAAATCATTTAGAAAGCGAGGACTTTCACTTTAGGAGGATAAGCGCTGTTGGTTAAATAAAAATCTATCTCTACCATATGGACAATATAGTTTAGGACTTCCCCCACCTTCAAAGAGAAGGAGATGCCTTCCTGCTACAGGTGACGTAGAAGTTTAAGAAATTTAACAAAGTAAACTAACCAATCACTATATTTCTGCATAGTTATGCTTAATAATATATAGGTAGATTAAATATAAAATGAAATTTCTACATTTTTCCGATGTGTAGAAATAATTACTAAAACATAGGTAGTCCTACTATGAATTGAAGACGTACCACTCAACATCATTCCGATATGTTGAGATGTAAAATAGCAAGCTTTATGCAAACAAATAAATTTAGGTTTACATTTGAAAACAGGCCTCATTACATTAGAACATGGAAATTGAATGACTCACAAAGCATTCACATAACAAATTCTAAGAAAGTAGTCTTTCGTCACTTAATAACAAATAGTGGTGGAAAACATCGTGGCGTTTGCATTAGCCTTGACGCATTATCTTCACTGAAAGACTTCGCTGATCTGATTGACAACCATAAGACACGGATGAAGATTCCCCTCGATCAAAAGGTATGGATAAAGTGTGACTCTACCGTCAAGCTATACGTCTGTTCACCAAAGAGAGAAGATATTGACTATCGATTTTTCCGTTTCAGTGACGTCACATGGAGAAACTTTACAAAAGAGATACTACCACATATGATTTCATTCATTAAGGATGGAGGACATCAAGCGGATGGAAGTCGTGAATCGCATGTTAACTACAAAAGTAAACTCAAAACTCAATCTTCAAGAAATCGAGCGGAACATTCCCAATCGAAAGCAATGGTTATTAATAAAACACAAGATGAAGCCGACAACGAATCTACATCTGGGAAGACCCTCAATGTTAACATGGAGGATACAGAGGAAGGATAAATATGTGACTATCCTATTCTTTCCAAATGGAACAATCCAGTGTGTTGGTGGCTTCACTGATGGTTATCTACTATATCTACATTCTACGTTGGAAAATTTACTTAGAGACTCATTATCTGAATGGGAAGTGAAGACAATGACTGTGCTATGTGAATTGAACTATCATTATGACTTTCGTAAAGTCACATCATCAAATAATCTCACTTAT
Organism: Prostheceraeus crozeri; assembly: GCA_907163375.1. NCBI lineage: Eukaryota > Metazoa > Platyhelminthes > Polycladida > Euryleptidae > Prostheceraeus > Prostheceraeus crozeri. Next base: position 13,515 of record CAJQUW010008069.1, on the reverse strand, counting down.
GAAGTGGAACTACACGTATTTCCAGCAGCACAGATGACTAACTGGCATCCATATCATGTTCATGTATTCCATAATGGAAAGATTGTGATAACCAGCATTAAAAATATAAATGATGTTCCTCCCATCCTATGTGATTTGAGAAAAGTATTTGTGAAATCTACATTGTAGCTATGTAAATACTTAGAAAAGAACTGTACATTTGTAAATACATATTGAAATGTAAACGTGTTTTGCTTTCCCTCTAAACCCAACGATTTCGAACATAAAACAAGGATATTTACATATAAAATAAAACTTTATTACAAAACAGTTTCAATATATTTTGTAAGAATTACATCATTTTTATAGCAGTCTTTCGAAAAAAGTTGTAAAACACTTTTACAGTTATTTTTCAATGGTCTCTCGTTGACGAAATATAGCACATAACCGCCGCACATGAGAGATACATTGCTTTGAAGTGGAAACGATGCAATTTTCTTAATCGTCCAGGAGAACCTATTCATCCATAGTGCAATGTCATGTAAGCGAGGTAGATTAAGAGAGTCAAAATATTCAGCCACTTTATAGCGATTGATGTACACTGCAACCCAATGTTTACCAGGAAGATTGTTGCTGTCCGTTTTGATGATAAGCGAACAAGGATAGAAAGGAATTGAATTAGGTAAATTATCTCTAGAAAAGACATCAAGAAATATTGTCTTGGAGTAGGGATAAGCATTTCCCATTTTCCTCAAGATTTCGATGTTGCTTAGGTTACTCATCTCTGATAGCTGACAGTTACGTCTCGCATTCTCGTTATTTCAACTTTGCCATCATAGATATCATAAATGAGGCAAGTAATTGTTTTCTTCAAAGGTGACTCAAATGACACCTCTAGTCGTAGATTAACAGGCTTTGTAACTCCTACGCTTTCACCGCCTAGCTCTGCATCTGCTGTGAGATTGTATATAATGAAGAAGTAACCATTTTTATACATATCCATTGTAATTCCATTTGAATCATCTGTGTTAAACATGCTCAGTGCAGTGAAAGTAGAACCATATTCACGTGCAAATTTGCCCTCTTTAAAATTAGGCTCATAAGCTTTGCAACCAAGAAATTTTCCATCCTGATAGAGTGCTAGTTTACTAACGTTAAAGTGTTGGAAATTAAATGGATTCTTTTCAAAAGCACCAATATATGACTCATTTTCCACAAATGTGATATACACCGCCTTCGGCATCGCAGTGGGAAAAAGATTTGGGTAGGCATGAGAGGATGATCCCGCACCAATTGTGAAGTTTGTTAGCACACTGTGATTAACTGGATATATTGCATTGCTTTTCCTCAATCCTGTCGCATGCTCGTTGATGACTGACGGGTTCATTGTTACTCTCCTTACATTGAGCACGGCACTACCTATGTTGATCTGATAGTTTGTAGCTCCAAAAGCCATTAACGCGAACTCAGGATTTGCACGAATAAATTTTATTTGCATTTTATCCTGTGATAGTAGATATCTAGATTGACGAAGGAAATCAAGATAGACAGGTCCTTTCAAGTATAATTCCTTTGAATCTGCTGTCAATTCCATTCGTTTTTTTAAACCTCCATTTGAGACCTCATCAAATTTCCCTTGCTGATCATCATACCAGCCGGCAACTTGCAAGTGTGACTGTTTAGCTTGCTTCTGAAATTGCGTCATTGTATTTATGTATGCTCCATAGGCATATGCTCGATCCCCTCCTTCAATCTGTTTGTCATTCAATATTAAATACACATCTGAGAATAGACTGGTAATAGGAAGATTTGCCAATCCCACTTTATCCTTAGTTGAATCAATATTGGTACCATCAGTTTTCTTAATTTGTACACACAATTCTAAATCAATGGATTGGCAGTCAATATAATCTTGAGGATTAATTAGCAGGTATATCAAACTGAATAGGCTGTTGGTTACCATCGATATTTGTTGTGGGGACTATATCAACAATAGTTGAGGAAATAATGTCAGTTTGATGAGGCGGTGAATCAAAGAAACACAAAGCCGAATTGATACTCTGCATCGTATTAGCTTTACAAATATGTTGTCTTCCGTCGTTTTGACTTGTTTCCAGTCGCTGTGGAATTTCGTTTGCGCTTTCTTGCTTTCACACGACGTCTTGATTTAGAACGTGCTGCTCTGGTGGGCTTTTTACTTCTCCTACGCCTTTGCTTAGTAACTCGGCCTGATCCAACTTGTCTTGACTTCCTACTTTTCTTCCGAACTGTATGCCTCGTCTTTGTTAAATCATCTAATGCGTCTATGGCAGATTGCTGTGCACGCAATTTCATGGATTCACCGATATCCTCCCCTTGAAGTGCATCAGCTGCAACATCTGCACCCAAGTCTAAAGCTCTGTTTCCAACCCGCTTCATGAATGGTACGCCATCTTTTTTGAGTGTTGGGAGAACCATACGTCTTAGTGCACCGAATATGCCTCCTCCAACTTGTCGTCTACCTCCAGCAAACACGGGATAGCCGCTCTGATAGGATGGACCACTGTAAATGCCTGACATTATGTCTTGTGGATAATTGTAGATCCTACAAAAGCGTAAAGCCCTAATCTCGTGTCCTGATGTGTAGTGTTAAAACAGTAACATCACCACAGAATGGTACTACTTCACCTGTGTCAACATGAATTGATATATCAATTCTATTGATGACATTTCTGCTCATTGGTACATACATCGTGTTAATAAATTCTCGATTGATTAGTTGCTTCCTCACGGATGAGAGCGGAAATGTGCGCAAACGTGGGGCTTCAATGTCACCAACCCTTGTATATTCAATGATGTTACAATAGACGTAAAAGTTGCTTATATCCCGCTGTAATGATGGTGTTGTATCGCCTGTTGATGTACCTTCATAAACAGTTGATTCTGAGAATCCCAATGTGGTCGTTAACACGCTATCCAGCTTGATAAGAGAGTTCTTCCCTACCTTTAGAATCATGCGTTTCTTATGTGGGTCATAAGAAAAGTGATATTCATCTGCATCAAGGTAATCTACACCAAACTTATTTAACTTTGTACACAATTCAGACAGCGTTTTCAAGCTTTCAATGTTTAAATTAACTCTTTTTACCAGTTCACTAGAAGTAGCCAATTCATCACCCACAATGTCTTCGCTGTATACGTGGATATCCCATGAAGCATTTGTTGATGATTTGAGTTTAGAAGAGGATAAATGAACCTTGTATGTATCATTTAATTCTGTCAGCAAAGGTGCGCTTTCAAGGCCTTTAAACATCCCAAACATTTCAGATCCGAATTCAATAACAGCGGACTCAGACCTTTCCAATGGTGTCTTTTTAGTAAAAACAAGAAATTCTACCTCCGTTCCAACAGTAAATAAAGTTACTTTCTCTTTCTTATATTCACAAGTCATTAACGTTTCTGGCACTGATCCTTGAATCTTTCTTGCAACGTCTTCAACACTTCTAATGACCTCAAATTGATTCTTTACTCGGATGCTCCTTTTTTGTAATGCATACAATGGCACGATTCTACATCGAAAATCAGTGACTTTCCAATCCGAATTCCACCCACGTCCATTATACCAATACCTTGATGAGAATGTTGTTCTGGAATACCCTAAAGTATGACTCAAATCCTTACCCAATACAAGAAGAACATGCTTCCCTTCCTTCAACAATTTTGTTGACCCCTTTACGACTGGTCTGTAGAATTTATTCAAAGTCAGCTTAAAGAGATCATTTATTCGCTGAAACATTCTACCGATTTCCTTTTCTGTATCTTGCAAGCTCATTGTGGGAACTCTAGAATCAAAAGTGGACGTTGTAAATGCCTTTTGAATTTTAATCATGTTTTGGACAGATGGTAGAGATGTTGAAAAAGGAGGTAAGGTTAGATGATGAAAAGCCCATGCACCATGTAGACTATTTTGAAATATGCGAAAGCAATCATCCTTCTCTCGCACTTCCTTATGTAATTCAAAATAGTTGTTTTTTAGCAAACTGATATCGTTGTAATAAGTAATTTCAGTTAGAGCAACTTCATGGGGACCGTGCAGAGTAATTGGATTAGCGAATTCAACAGAGTATTGAGATGGTCTGTTGCCTGGGAATATCTTTGGGTTGCTATTGCTTGGAAGAATGATGTTGAAGTTAGTAGACATGTTGACCTCATGTATATAAGAAGTCACATCATATATTAGCTTAAAAGCTACGAGTTTCTCCCACCTCCACATTTTGTAGATCCTGGTGCGTTATCCAACTATTGAATGAATCAGGATACCCTTTCCATTTAACTAGATATTTCCTTTGATTGCCATGACCTTTCTTCCTGATTATTTTATCAATCATATAAACCTCGTCACTTCTGTCTACTACTTGCAATTCATATGAGTAAAATTTTCCTTCAATTGGATTACCATGGTAATCTATCAATTTGTACATGATGGGTCTAAATTTTCTATTTACTTCATCTACAAAAAACTCTTCTTCAGTCCAATTAGGTAGATACCCCTTCTCAAATGTAGACTTAACCTTCGAAATCCGAACTGTATCACCAACATTTATTTTCTTTTCATTGAAAATGTTTTTCGCTTCCTTATCATACAATCGAAGCCATACATCCATTGCATTATCTGGGGTAACATCAATTGGTCGCATCTTAATAATACGATGATAGCTTTCATTGTAATTCTTAACAAATTTCTGCAACTCATCTAGCCAAACATGTGTATTTTTTGCAGTAAAATAGCGCCATATTTTCGTTTTCAATGTGCGATTGAACCTCTCAACCATGGCAGCTTTATAAGCACTTTTAACGCTAAACAATTCCACATTATGACTTTTGAGGAGACTTCGAACATGAGAGTTCTCAAATTCCTTACCTTGATCGGTCTGTATTCTTTGTCGAACACGCCCCTCACCGAAAATACTCTGAAAAGCCGCTTCAACTTCTGTTCCTCGTTTAGATTTCAGCGCACGTGCCCAAGCATAACGAGATAAAATATCTATTACGGTTAAGATGTATTTATAGCCATCATTGTACTGTGATATCTGTTGCTTGTCAGCCAAGTCCGCTTGCCATTGACTATCTATATTGTTAACAACATATTTTCTCGTTGGAAACCGCTTTCTCGCATTTTTGTGAAGAGTGTAAGTCGGTTAACTCCTTAACCACTTCTTGACTTTCTCTATTCCCACACCTGCTGCACGAGCTAGAACCTCCGGACGACTGAAACTTGCGGGGTGATTTAAGTCGTAATAAATCTTTCTGAGTTTCACGGCTGTACTCATCGTCTTTGTTCTGATTTGTACGCGTATTACTCGCACAGCAACTGCTAACACAATTGATATCAACCTCTATACCCTCTTCTCTTGTACCTTCGAGCGCAGATTTCAAACAGCAGCAAAACTTTTGTAGCGACATGATATGAGAGAAGCAAAGCTTAATTTATATCTGCTTAATATTTACTATAATCCTTTCCAACACGCATTGAGCGCCTAGTAGCTCTTTGGTTGAAGATCATCGGAATCATGAAGCTCTCGCTTGACCGCCATCGTGGGTGTTTTACTTTTTGATCCATCTTGTAAGTGACTCTTGTCCAACTCATTCACAGTCGGTCCTCCAATAATATTGTGGTACATTTTGATCAGATAAAATTTTCTGAAAATATGACCATCCTTGTGGTGCACCTAGCTTTCGCCTTACATCTCTGACAGCATATTGTAGAAGGTCATCTATGTGACTATTTCTAATAACATCACCAGTTGTTTCATCGATCATCTCCCCTCTCTCATTGAACTTCACATGTGGATCAATGAAGTCAAATAATCGCTCAGCGCGTACACGATATGGTCGAGGTGTTGACAAGGTTATAAATCGTCGCAACTTATCACGAATCTGTCGCCTCTCATCAATGTTTTCTGCTGCTAACTGCATTCGTCGATAGGGATTCTTAATCTTCTGAATTTCCATATACTTTTGTGTTAGTTCCTTAAGTTGATTCGTAATAGGTTGATCTATATTTTTTGACTTCTTGTGCACTTTGTAATGTAGTCAATTGTACATACTCCTCTTGAGGAATGACTACCATCTTTGAATACGACATGTTTGTAATAATAAGGCAACAAAGTACATTGCTTAAAACTAGCTGTGAACCGAGAAAACTGTCATTGGTTCAACGGAATTAGGTATGATATTAGTTCGAAATCGAAGTCGTTCCGGACATTCCTGGGTTAGATCAATAAATAGATAGCCATGTGGTTTCTTAGCTACATCTTCATATATTTTTGAAAGAACTTTAGGTTGTTGAGGTAATATCTGTCTACTGAGATGGTGTATCTGACTGCTGTCTCTTGGATTTTTAAATATTGCTAAATAATGTGTATTCAAACTCCTAGTTCTTTGCTCTTTCCCCCCATCAAAAATGTTTTGGGTGATATAGATTATGAAGGCTTCCCTATGATGTGTTGTCTGAATAAACATTTCAGTTACATCTTTCGATGATTTGCTTTCACGCAATAGATCATCTAGCACAATTAAGTCACCTGCTTTGATGTCTTCAGTTGTCGGTAATCCTTGCTTCACATCATAACCTTTCTGGCGAAGTGCAGAATGTAGTTGTGGTTGAAATATACCATAATACCATTTAACTCTTTTAATTTCTTTATTAAACATCTCATTTCTAAATTGTAGTAATTGAGTTACAAAAGTAGTTTTACCGGACTGACTTGGTCCGGCCACACACATTGTGCGATCAGTGAATAGGCGAAAATCTGTCATCCTGAAATTTCAAAAGCTTTAAAGACCAACACCCACCAGTTTGCTTAGAATAAAACAAGTCATGTTCCATAACAACTTTATTTACATTTAGAAACTTTCATTTCACACTCACAGCATTTGTGTTTCCTCATCAATGTCAGCAATAAAATAACTTCTCGCGTCAATTTGAGCATCTTGGCGTTTCAATTTCAACTTAACACTCCCTTCCTTGGATTTCCGTCCCCGCTTTTTGCATTCTTCAACATCCTTCCCATCTTTTGAAGTAGGTTTATCGATGGTGATTAGACACTTATCAATCGGCATTGGCTCATAAACCAACTGTAGAACTTTCATTTGTAACGATGCCACTTTTCCGGTTGAGCCGTGAGCACCAATGTATAGTCCGTTGACGTGTATTAAACCCATGTATCGTCCGCGCTTCAGATCATCACACTCCATTATATTTCCAAGTAGATCGAATGCTTGAAAGTGATCGGACAATTTCAAGAATAGCGCATCGAACTCGGGTAATTCCTTATAGCCAATTCCTTCCTCTAACGCCTTCCTCCAATGTGTAGGAGCACTTTCGGGCAACACAACGCATTCCTTCGCCAAAGAGTCGATGGTTTTGAGTATCATCTGCTGCCATTTCGGAAAGGTCACTCGCATTTGTCTCATGTTGCTATATCCAGATGAAGACATACCATTACTGTGGAAAAATGGAACTTGAAGGTAGAAACCATCGTCACCATAGCTCAACGTTTGGAAGTAAAAGGTATTTCCAATCCCTTGAACCTTCCTTGTCGGTCGGAATTTAAAGAGATCACGTTCAAATGAGTCACTTTCCTCTCTAACTATAAACATTTTTTGAGACATAATTCAATGCTGTACTTATTCGGAGCTTTTCAACCGCCAACGATGAATGATAGCTTGAAAGTGATTAAAGAGTACAAGCGCGTCTCTCTTATATACATATTCACATGAGTCATCAATCAATGATGACGTATCAATCCATGATTCGTCGTCTACAGCAACACTGCGGCACCTGCTACAACTTTCCCTAGTGGACTGTTGAGTACATTGTAAATGCTGTTTCCAATATCATTCAACATATTCAAAAACCCACCACCTCCATGCTGAACTAAGTTCCGCCTTTTCATATCACTGCTTCTTGGATTTGAAAATTTTCTAATGCTGTTTAGAGAATCAGTACTCAATAAAGGCTTGTATATTGGGAGGCATTTGTGTATTGCAAAAGCCAAATCACGGATGAAATCATCACTTGAGTTTTGAATTAATTTGCACTTAACCTTATTGTTTCACATGCTGTTAAACGTTCGCAACGCCTTCTTAAACTGACTTGAAGGTTTAAAGGAACCATTCTTCCGAGAAAAAGATGCCTTTCGTTTTGCAGTCATTTTTATTGTGTTAAAAGCAAAGCATTTATGAAAATATACATTTTTGCTTAGTTCCATGCAACAAAGTCAAACGGTAACAGATGGTAGGTCGTAGTCATCAACATCACTCAAGGTCTGAGTCGTTGCAGTTATAAGCTGTTCTATATTACACATTAAGTCCTTTGATAGAGGACAGCATGGTTTTGAAGCGAAGACTTTTAAAATATTAGCATAGTATGCTCTAAACTTGATTATGTCCCGCTCAGCTTGCACTGCCACATTGACGCTCATCGACGGGGGTCCGGGAAAACATGTCCACCTTGAATTTACCACCATTTTCTTCATAGTGGCTAAATACGATTATATCATGCAAACAAGTCTTCAATTTCCGTGTTCTCATTTCACAATAGCAACGAGAACTCTGTGGAACAGCTTCCGTCAAACTCAGAGGCTTGAACACTTCATCGAGCCAAAATCCTAGTACTCGCGTAAGGGCATTGGTTAATGTCCTCATAAAGAGTTTCTGAAGTTCAATATCATCTTCACAATGGTAGAATGTGACAATATCCTCCATCAGATCTATGAGATCAGCTTTGTAACCAATAACATCATTTGCAGAGTAGAAAATCTTGCTAGCAAACAGATTGTCTTTGTGAATAATTGAAACAGGAATGATCGTGGTAAATGGCATGTTTATTAATGTCTACAATCCTCAACAAGTATGGTTGTAATAGAAGTGTGATAATCTTATATACAAAACCTGCACAATAGCAACCAATCACAGACACGCATGATGACTCATCATGAACGATATGACTGTTGAAGTTATTTCTTCCTATTTCTTCCTTCCTATTTATTCCTATTCCTATTTCTTCCTTATTTCCGCTACTTGCCTTAATGTCGGCGGTCACAATTGTGACGTGTTATTTATCCATTGATTATTATTGCCTTGAGGGTTTGATCCTGCCAATTGACAGAGTCGCGTAAGTGGCTCGTAGCTCAGTTGGTTAGAGCACAGGTCTAGTTAACCTTGGTCGTAGGTTCGAATCCTACCAGCCGCATATCTTTTGCATGGCAATTTGATCTATTGTTTATTTAATTTCATTGTTGTTAATTCATCACAAAGGGGACAAAATATAGTTTCCAAGGGTATATAGCATGTAGAACACATGACAAAATGAGAACATGGTAACAAGAGAAGGGATTTTTCCCGTTCAAAACACCTAATGCAGTTCCGTTCACATAATAGCTCAAACGTCTCTATTTCTAATTTCTTTCTGAAGTCACTTTCATTGATAGAACATTTCGATAAATCAATTGAAGATTTCACTTTTTTACCTCCGTTTCAGAAAGTTCCAATTTCATCCTCCTAATTTCACTGTCTTTATAATGTAGCATTGAGAAATCTTCTATCTAACAACGATCCAAATTAGCATTCATGGTATGCTCATCCAGATCCATTAGTCGTTCAACTAAATCACCAGCTTTGATATTTTCATTTAGATATGTAACAGTTTCTATAGCCTTTAGCGAATAACTAAGGTTTCTTGCAACAATCCATGAAATTGGGAAACTAGTCATCAATATTCACATCAACAAACAACTTTCACGTATTCACAACTTAACCTAGTTATGAAAATCAATACAATTGTCATCAATGGTCACAATTGTCGCATTTGAGCAAGCAGTCTCAAAACAAACATCTGTTTAAGTTCCGAAATAGATGTTCGCATTCCTATTCTAATTCACATACTCTAATTCAATTTCGGAACAAGCCGTTCCGATCCCAACACACAAATAGGTGTACCGAATCATTAAGTATGATCTCAATTCGGCTATCAATCGGAACGCTTTTCCTATTTACATGTTCAAAACATGTTCCGATTGGTAATTCGGAACATGTTCCTATCCATGTTCGCATCCACTACCAGCGCGTCCGCAAAACTAAGTACTCGTAAAGCTTGGATGACGGCATCCATTTTCGAGTCATGGCTTCAGAAATGGAACGCGAAACTCTCAACCTGACGTAGAAAAATTCTGCTTCTTTTGGATAACGCTCCAAGCCACATGATCGCAAAAGATATGAACCTCAGTAACATTGAAGTAATGTACCGTCCTCCAAACACAACATCTGGACAACCGATGGATGTAGGTGTCATTAATGCGTTCAAAATTAGGTACCGAAAGAAGATGTTGAGGCGGCTTATTTCCTCAATTGACGCTGGAATTTCGAACTTTCAATTCTGCAAGCCATTAATATGGCAGCTGGTGCTTGGCAAGAAGTTACAGCCACATCAATTCTCAAATGTTGGAGCAAGACAAGACTCAAAAACACTTCGGGCCCTGCGGAAGATGTTGAAGAATCAGATGATGAAGATTTGATTCCACTCTCACAATTGATTCTGTCTCTGAAAAAATCACGTCTGATTTCAACTGAAATGCCTTCGAACGAATACATTTCTGTTGATGATGAAGTTTTCACTGAGAGTCCCCGGACATCATCAACGCCAATCCCGCTGGAAGAAATTGTTGAAGACTCATATGATACAGTGACTACTGAAAACGGCGACGACATTCCTGCACGCGTAACGGTAAAAGAAGCCCTTACATCCCTGCAGACTTTGAGACTATTTTGTGAACAGAACAGTGCATCGATGGAGGAGCCGTTCGTCGTTGACAAAATTGAAAGATATTTGGTTGACAAGACTGTAAAACGTGGGAAAATCCAATCTACTTTGGACATGTCTTGTAAGTAATTCTTTTGGGACTTATATTCATTGCACGTTTCCTACATATAATTAGATTTCGTATTACAAGGTAGTGTTTTCTTAATTATTCTTGATTAATAACATACTTTTATTCTTATATTAATATTCTAATCAATATAGAATATTAATTATTCTTATTTGAATAATATACTTAATTATTCGTTCATTAATCGACTGTTCCTATATGGTTTTGAATGCAATCTTTCAGTTATGTCCCCACTTCTCTTATGTCACCATTCTGACAGGAACGAATGGTGGTGATATAAGCGAGGTTTGTCTGTATATGTTTGTTAAGATGCTGAATGTCGATTAATGTCCTAGTTTAAAAATCGTGCTGATACAAGTGTTGTCTAACTTGTATCAAAAGTATAGTGAAACTGATATGTGAAAAAAGTAAAATGTAAAAATAAATATAATGTAAAAGATTTTGTATAATAAATATAAGTACAAAAATAAGTATATGTGAAAATTAAGTAAGATGCACAGTGTATGAGGTTCCCCACAAAGTCAAAAATAAATTGAAATTCCAGGGTAAACTTTCTTCTTTGAGGTTCTGTTTTCAAAATCCTTTCAATAGAAAAAACTTGAAGTCAGCATTTTGTTGACCTCGACGATTGATTTATCATTGAATGATCATTAGGATGACTATTTAAAATGTTCCTTCAGATTATTGTGGCGAATGCGCCAAAAATGCGCCACCACTTTGGCCTCGATTTGCACTCGAGTACCCACTGATGTAAAGCGTCGGTGCCACCTTGACAGCTCAGTGCATAGGAAGGGAAATGTCGCATCAGCAGTGCCTTTGAGTGGAGCCGCAACTTCAAGTAAAACGGCAGCACCAGAATCGCCTTTAGTCGAACCATCAACCAAACCACCACAATACACTGTATAACATGTATATAGCTGCTGTATATAGGAATAGTGAAACGATGCTTACTGTTGTATTCCAGGCGAGCCGACACGACGGAAAATAGCAGTGTTTCTGAGATTCTCCAATTCTGTTTCGGAGGGGACAGTTACGAAGTCGGTCCAGAATTGTTGGAGGAATATGGAGCGAGGGTGGAAGATACGAGCGACGATGATGATGGACTTCATACTGATATGAATATTTGCTAATAGTAATACACGTTTTCTGAAATGTGTTAATTTTACTGCTGATATTTATCATTATTAGTTCACTAGAATTATGATTCTAGGTCACCCGTTATCTAGAATAACCGGGGAAACGACTTGGAACAGTTCCTGAAACCATACTTCGAAATTTCGTTTGCATTTATCCGAAAAAAATAAACTTCGATAAACTTCGCGAAGTATTTGAATTTTTTCGATGTCCTCCGAAGCAAAAAATAAACTTCGAAGTTTTGCCAACCCTAGTCTAGATATACACTCCTCTTCGATAACAAGTGACGAAACAGACAGCCATAGATCAGATCTGCCTAAATCAGTTGGAAACTTGCAGACACTGACTCCTTCATTTTCATTTTACTTGATTTGTAATTAGTGAAGCATTCTGCAACACTATGCCGTATCTTCTTTGTATTTTTATGATTGAAAATGATACATGACTGGGTAGCTATGTAGATATCTTAGTAGTCACTGACTTGAACAGACATTTTACAAAATTCAAAAAGTTTTTGTTGGGAAACCAAGTAGACAAGATGGCAATGATTTTTTATAATTTCTTATACCTCTTAGGCCATCATCAGAAGCAGAGAATCTATACATCTACGTTGGAAATTATTCAAAACTTCAGTTACATTATGTCTATGAATCATGAGTAGAATGAAAGCAGGAACTAACCTAGAAAGATAAACAATAATAGACATCATGGCATGTCTGAATATCTACAAAAATGGAACATAGCGGACATCTGACAAAGACAGTTGCAACATCAGAATACGAGACGCACTTTACATCAAAAAAACTGAAACCAAAAATAGCAGTAAAGACGAGCAAGATGCCTTCTCTAAATTTCTTTATGTATAAGAGTAGTAACCAAACCTCCACAATAAACACAGCGCCCCCCCCCTCGGGAGAGTCTTGGTTGGCCGTCCAGGTTGACTTGGGCGGCCGACCAGGTTGGTAGATGTTGTAAAACGACAGAGTTAACGGTGAATTTGGGATGTTTTGGTCTCTAGCGTCTAAACGGCTGCTTTAATGTCAGATCTGAGACCAGATTTGGAATCAGCGTCAAATTCTACATCCGTAGGGTGATTTCCAGCTTAATCGTCGAGAAAAAAATTTCAACATTTTTCAAAAAAACGACAGAGTTAACGGCGAATTTGGGATGGTTTTGGGCTGTAGAGCCAAAACGAAGCATCGGATGGGAAAACGGAGGGCAGATTCGGAATCTACGTGAAATTTTGGGTTAGGAAGGTTGTTTCCAGCGTAATCGGAGAGAAAAAATTTTTGGTACGTCCCCCCCCCCTCGGCAGCGCTGCTTCCAACTTTGGTTCTAGAGATCGTTTGAAAGCTAAGAGTGAGACAAATTCAGTGAAAGAAACGGCTTGTTCATATCTGTCTTCGTTTAGATGTGAGACGCCATTAAAAGATTTGGGAAATTGGCGAAAAACGACAAGAGTTAACGGCGAATT